>JAJPUD010007542.1:0-14734 GCA_023553655.1 Myrmecobius fasciatus | reverse complement strand
AGAGAGAGAGAGAGAGAGAGAGAGAGAGAGAGAGAGAGAGAGAGAGAACACACACAGGGAGAGGGAGAAAGCAAGAGATGAGAGAGAGACAGACAGAGAGAGAGAGAGAGAGAGAGAGAGAGAGAGCGAGAGAGAGAGACAAACAGACAGAGAGAGAACAGGGAGAGGGAGAAAGCAAGAGACAGGAGAGAGACAGACAAGAGAGAGGGGGGGGAGAGAGAAAGCAAGAGACAGAACAGAGACAGACAAAAGAGAGAGAGAGGGGGGAGAGAGAACAGGGAGGGGGAGAAAGCAAGAGACAGGAGAGAGACAGACAGGAGTGAGAGAGAGAGAAGAGAGAGAAATTGGAGAGAAAGGGAGAGAGTGATAGAAGAGAGACAGGAATGAGAGAGAGAGAAATTGGAGAGCTGGAGAGAGAGAGAGAGAAAGAGAGATAGACATACAGGAGAGAGAGAGATTGGAGAGACAGAGGGATAACGGCACACACAGAGTGCAACAGGAGGAAAGGGGGAGTAAGGAACATAAGGGAGAGAGAGAGAGACAGAACAGGGAGGGGGAGAAAGCAAGAGACAGGAGAGAGACGGGGTGGGGGGGGGGGAGAGAGGGAGACCTCTAAGGCAGAGAATGAAACTTCAAGGCTACTGAACATTTCAAGTGACCCAAACAAAACAAAACACTTTAGTCTTGTCTTGAAGCACAAAATGAGAGAAGGAAAAAGAACAATTAAGATACTTTATTTAAAATCTGCCTTAACCACTTGTTAGGTTAAGATTTCTGACTTGTTCCTTCAGAATGGCTCGTTCCCATAACAAGACCTAAGATACCAGGTTGTATCAAAAAGTTTAATAACGATGAATTATAAGTAAGGAAAACCAGTGCAGGTCTTAGAGCAAAAGCACTTAATGCATCCCATGATTAATATAACTACTACAATACAAAGAGATATAGACTAGAGGAGGAGAGAAGAAAGAACACGTTACCGATTCGGGGAAGCACCAACTTTGCAGACCTCAGGCTGGGGAATCCTGGATCACAGCCCTGCAAGTCCCTATGGGGGGAGGGGTGTCCCAGGCAGAGCGTCCTCTCCATAGGTGAGGTTCCAATCAGGGTATCCATCTATCATGACTTCAATAGCCCAGGGAACAAAGGTGGCCAAAAGCCACCTGACTTCACTTTCTTGAGCGAATCCAGAAGGGGGGCCAGTCCTGCCAGAGTCTGTCAGGAGTGAAGCTTTACTCCTGGAGAGGCTAGTTCCAGCATATAGATAACGCGTCCTTGGTGGATTTGGCCAGAATCCACCCAGGACGGTATTCTTTAAGTTATATTTGTTCCCAGGGTTATTCAGCAGCTGCAAAACAGGGGTGAGTAATAGTTCACTGTACTGTAATTACCCATGGACATGGAGGGAAACTGAGGGCCGAGGGATACAGAATCTTATCCTTATTCCTATATCTTTCACCACTACTGGATTGTTTTATGTTCCAAATGCTGACTGTCATTTATTTCAAGGCACAAAATTGTTTTGTGCACTAGAAACAAGGAGGGGCCTCTTGGAGCTGTTTTATGTGGAAGAAAAAGTCCGTTGGGTGCAAACCCGCAATGCTCCAAGAACTGGTTTCTCAGTTCCCCAAAGTCACTGTTCTCCCTTTCAAGAGCTGAGCTCTTATCTTTCAAAACCTAAGTGGTCAGGTCACAGACTTGCAAGGTGAATGTGTGAGTAGAGAAAATAAAAAGATAGATATTAGTCATAATAATATAGAGCAGAGATGGAGTTTGCATTGCTAAGGGGATATCTTAATGGAGATATCCCTAACATTTAGCACGGAATTTGGCTAACAGTAATCAAGACCCTTCATAAGAAATTCCCCCAGTGATAGCGGAGTGAAATTTAGGAAAGAGATGAACGCTGAATATCTGTATTTGGGAGTAATCTACGTAAAGATGATGATGGAAGCCCACAGAGGTTAAGGAGAAAGCCAGGGCATTACTTTCAAGGGCACCAGCATCTTGGAAGCAGCCAGGTTTGCCAGGGTGCTGTCCCTCCTCATTCTCATTCACCCCACTATCAGTGGCCAACTCTGGTTGTTTCGAGCTCACTAATAGCCTTCATTTAATCTGTTTTCTCAACTCACAAGAATCGGCTGAGATCAGGCCTTCACCGTTTCTTTCTGGAACTCCTTGAGGTATGTACTGGCTCCAGGACTTCAACTGAATAGAACTGGATTTGTGCAACAATGCAGACGGTGAGGCATCGAAAGGTGCCACCGTTATTTGACGAAAATCTAGAGTCACTCTTGAGTGTTTTAATATGGGTTATAGCTCTCCTCAAAAGTCTCCTTACATGGACAATGAGTGAAAACCAATGGCCAGAACATACAGGTTTACTACTGAAATAACTCATTTAAAGTTGCTCACTAGATTAGAACTAAGAAGTGCTAACGGTTACCAAAAGTTAGGGAGATCTGTATTCGAGGTCCTTTAATGGCAACCCAATTGCGTGAAAATCAGTCACATGACCTATCAAGAACTGCCCTCCCCACATCTGACCAGGCTTGCAAAGCAAACCCTAAGGTAAAATGCCCCTGGTGAATCCACACACTCAAGGAGAGAAATAATGGTACCTGATTTAGGTCAGTGAACCAAGCAAAGGAATACTAGCCCTTCACAGGACAGCAGCAGAGCAAGTCAAAACCAACATTCCGTCCTAGTGTAGTCACTGAGTCAAGAGTATCCAAATTGGATGACCCTGAAGATATAGTTCCAAAATGCTTTCCCAGATAGCTGGACCAATTTATGGCTTCACCAACCGTACATTAATCAATGTGCCCATTTTTCTTCATTTCTTTCAACAACTGTTATTTTTTTCTTTTGTCATCCTTGCAAATGTGAAAAATGTGAGTTGAGATCTCAGCATTGTTTGAATTTATGTCTCTCCTTATTACTGATCTGCAGCATTTTTCAGGGTCGCTGAGAGTTGACATTTCTTCCTTTCAAAACTACCTTTTCGTAACCTCTGAACATTTTCCTACTGGGGAATGGTTTTCGTTCTAATAACTTTGTATCATTTCTTCTGTGTCTTGGACCTAAGAGCATTATCAGAAAAGTCTGCTGGAAAGGTTTTTTCGAGTTTCCGGGTACTTCTGAGGGTCTCCAATTGCCTTCTGAAGAAGAGTGGATCAGTTTGGTGTGCTTTTTCATTTTTGCATTCTGTTCTCGCCACCACCCACCCCTACCTCCACCCCAGCAGCCTTTCCTTTTTACTTTAGTATAACTCGTCATCTTTCATTGTCAATTTGAAAGATTCTTAAAATTTGGAACTCTCCCAATCAACAGTCAAGGTTCATTGAAGTGTTTCATTTAAGAGCTGCGGTATTGCACTTTGCCTTGAAACCTAACACGTGCTCTTAAAAAGCACAATTAGAAAGTCAACTGAAGAAATCAATGAAGCATTTATATACGGCATAATACATACCACTAAACCGACAGGGAGCGAAGTACAGGTGAGAAAACCAACTCAATCCCGTTTTATGTGCTACTGCAAATCAGCCTAGCATCGACAGGAGTTCTCACACATGGCCAGAAAGGTCACAAATGAAACCATATGTCAAGACCATCGTATATACCACTTGGAGTCTAGTTCCTTAATTGCCTTAGCCAAAATAGACGAAACCAAGAGAACCTTTAGGGGAATCACGCGTGCTATATATTTGTTAGATTTCTTCAATCGGTTCCGTATTTTGTCACCAGTGCGTGCGTGGCGTGTTACCCGTAGCAGATTTTGGTGACAGTTTTCAGTCTAGACTTGTGATAGAAACATCTCATTTTTGGGGGGGGAGGGTTTGGAATATATCAATGGTTCTGCAGAGCAGAGCTTTATATTAAGTAGGAGGAAGGGAATGGAATATGCATGTGTTTAGCACCTACAACATGTCAAGAAGTGTACTGAACGCTTTAGCCATATTATCTCATTCGACGTCTGTACTCTGCTAGTGCTTGGAAATATGTCCTCCCACTCTGCACACCCTCTGAATTGAATGATCACAAGGCTGACATATGATCAATAGCTGAACTCAGAGCCTGATTTTTCTCTTCACAGAATCACAGCAGTGAACATGAATTTGTTATAGGAGTTGATGTTACAAAGGAACAACCTCCACCCCAAATTAGAAAGGTAGGTGACATATAGATTGAAGATTTTGTTTTCCACCTTTAAAATAACTACTTTCCTCAGTCAATATTCTTTGCATTACTAGTGCTTTCCTTTTCCTTTTTTCCCCTTAGCAAACAGGGCAGAAAGCCTTATAGATTTCAAAGAACTAAAGATAAGTACTTGTAATTGGAAAGAACTGCAAAGTACATCATGTGACTGAGTTGTTTTGAAGTCTTTAGGAAGGAGAGAGAACAGCAATCTCTGCTCTCCATGGAAGAAAGAACTCTAGGAAGATGGCTCCTCTTGGATGTGGGGGACTCATTACACCACAAAGGCACTTTATTTCCAACAGTGCCTTGTCCCTTCCCCAACACACTCCTCATCTCTGCTCTCAGGTTCACCCTAATCTAGTGTCATAGTCTGACTTTAGCTTTAAGTTCTGATGCTTAAAGGGTGGCACTAACTCACAGCTATGCCCCACCCCCACCAAAAAGAAAGATGTCTAAGTGACACCAAATGTAAAGTTTGACCTGCCGTGTCGAGTTAGCTTGTCACTCTCCTTTTTCAGAGCGTGGTCCCCAGTGGAAGACAGACTCTGCCATTACAGAATGGGGCATCCAAGGCTGGCTTTTGGCCGGAGGATGGGAGAAATGCAGGAGACAGATGGACGTCAACAAAACCGTGCTAGGACACCTAAAGACAACACCGAGGCTTAAATCAAAAGCACCCCTCCCCACCTCAGCACCCCATCCTTCCTTCCAGGACCATGTAGACCCTGGCTGCAAAATGGGACAGTTTGCTTGGATAGAGTCTTTCAGCAGAGTAGGGCTGGTCACTAGTAAAGGACACCATGGAGAAAGTGGGTGCCAAGACTGGGCAGCAAGCCACAAAGCCAGAGGGAAAGAGCACAGTGGTCAACTGGGGCCAGTTCTGACCACCCCAAAATAACTTGGGGCAGACGGGTAGGTAAACCACAGTCACAGGGGAAGAGTCAAGGAAGTGAGTAATATGAAAAATAAAAGAGAAAACAAGAAATAGAAAGCTCAAGTGTCTTCAACATTAAAGAGATGGGTAGAGATGAGTGAATGCCTGTTAGGTAAAATGTATGGATCACTTCTCTGCTGCCTGTGCTAATTTTGGTCTAACAACTGATAGTGAGAAAATGCAGGTCCTCCAGCAGCTAGCACCACACTATCCCTAGATGGAACCATCTGTTATAGCAAATGGTGAACTTTTGGATGCTGTGGTTAAGTCCACTTACCTTGCCAGTGTACTTTCCAGTGAGGTTTACATTGATAATGAATTTGACACATCCATTACCAGAGCCAGCTCAGTATTTGGGAGGCTCCTAAGGAAAGAGTGGGACAGGACAGGGAGGAGACTGACTACCTACAGAGCTGTTGTGCTGAGACTTCATTGCCATCTGCCTGCAAAGCCTACACAGTCTACCAGCACCATGTTGGGAAACTGAATCGCTTCCATTCGAATTACCTCAGGAAGATTCTCAAGCCACCCCCCACCCCAGCAGGATAAGGTACCAGACACTGAGGTCCTCTCTCAAGCTAAACCGCTGAGCTTTCCAGCTGTCCTGCAGAGAGCACAGCCCTGTGGGGCTGGCCACACTGTTCCAATGCCAAATGTACGCCTGCCAAAAGATTATTTATGGAGAACTCACACAGGGCAAGCGCTCACTAGGTGGTCAGGAAAAGGGATACCGGGACACTCTCGAGGTCTCTCTTAAGGACCTAAGGAATGTATGACACGGGCAACATTGGCAGGAGACCGCCCAGCATGGCTTGTTCTCGTCAGAGAAGGTGCTGACCTCTATTAAGCACAACTGAATTAGCTCAGAAGCAACCTGAGATGCGCAAAGTTAGAGTCCCCCCCCCCAAATGTTCACAGGGAATACTTTTGTCCAACCTGTGGCCTAGCATTCCGAGATCTTTTTGATGTGATCAGTCCCAGTCGGACACACTAACTTCACTCTAATATATTGATGTCATTTTGGTCCTCTTTGAGAACGAAAGACAACAACCAACCCCCACCTTAATTTGTAAGCTTTTGAATACATTTCTGAGTGTCTTATAAATGTAAAGGTTCTGTGGAATTATTAAAAATCAAGAGACAATAGAAATTGAATTTTAAAAATACTGAAACCAATACAACAAACTTTTTTTTTCTCCTGAGGCAATTGGGGTTAAGAGACTTGAGAAGGGTCACATAGTTAGTGTCTGAGGCCACATCTGAACTCAGGTCTTCCTGACTTCAGGACTGGTGCTCTATCTACCGTGCCAACTAACTGCCCCTGGCAAAAACATTTTTAAAGGCTAATAAAACTGAGAAGTCATTTGTTGTTTTGATAGGGAGACGCAGATGTATACTCACATATATCAAATGATGAATATAAAAATGGGAAAGGGAGTTGACAGAACAAAAGTTTTAGATCATCAGAAAACCCTATTGCTATCTACATATCCACACGGAATAAAACGTAAATGGACATTTCAACGGATCTGTGATCTCATATGGGCATTCTCAACAATAGGACAGATCAAAACCCTATCGTACCTCATTCTGAGTGGTTCTTGCCCACATCCTCCCCAAACTCAGCCACAGGGGGCTCACCTGGCTGAATACCTTATGGATACCAATGGAGTATGGAGCCTGCAAACTTGCATCTTGCCAAATGAAATTTTACTTCATTTCCAGATCTGTGATCTCTTCTTCTCTACCTCCTTGCCACCCCGAATTGAGAAAACAATAAAGACAAAATATAACACGCTTCATTTCCTTTGGCCTTGTAGACTTCTAACATCTGCCATTACTGTCAAGGATACCACCATCCTCCTATTCATCTAGATGTACCCAACTCTCCCCAATAATCCTCAGCTTCTCACTTGTACTCCCCTTGATTTATCTAATCCATAGCAAGATACTGTTGTCCTCATCTACAATGTCTTTAGGCCACATCCCCTTTCTTCCCAGTCACACAGCCCCTCATCTCCTCCCTCCTGTTTTCCCTGATCAAGTCCCTCTTCACTCCAATTCAATCTCCTCTCCGATGTCAAAGAAACTCCTCTATTCACAAGACTCCAGTGGCTCCCAATTAACTCTAAGATCTAATAAAAAAAATCCTCTGTTGGATGTGTAAAATTTAATAGCATGATCCCAGTTCTCCAGGTTTAGTACAAATCATTCCTTCCACACACTCAGTAGTCTGGGCCCAGTACAATGGAAAACTCGCTCATCCTCGCTCACAAGGCTCCCTCTCCTGCCTCCGTACTTTGACACTAGCTCTCCTCCATATCTGAAACCGTTTACACCTCGATGCCTTTTAGAATCCTTGCCTGCCATCATGACTCAGCTCAGACGCTACCTAACACAGAAGAGGCCTTTGCTGCGTCTCCTCTTTATTGTGCTTTCCATTTGATGACTGCCTTTCAGTTACTTCGTCTCTGTATGCTACGTGTACTTATTTGTGACACAAAGATTGTCTCCCCCCATTAGAATGTAGAGGTCCTTGACAGCAAGGGACAGTTTTTTGCTTAAAGGAAGCTCCTAATATTTACTGGTTGATATTAATCCTATGAAGTGGGGGGGGGGTTAAGATGAAATAATGAGGAAGAAAATTGTATTTTAGCCAACCTCTACTGTGAATTATTCCAGAAAAAAACAAACAAACCAAAAAAAAACCCAAAACAATCCATGTTTGGAGCACGCTCTTTGCTCTGATAAACCTTCCCCCCTTCAGAGCTCAATCCACACGCTATTTGCACATGTGGCCCTTCTTGTTCTTTGACTCCACTTGTAGCTTTCCCAGCACCTTAAAAATTCCTGGCTACTTGCTCCTAAGAATAATTTTTATGTTTTACTTGATCTGTGCTTTATGTCACAATGAACTGAATCCAAGATCTGGGAAGGTAGATATTGTTTCCTTTTAACCTCCATATTACAACTACCAAGTATCTAGCACAATATTTTTTGCAAATAATATGAAATGACTTAGTTGAATTTGAAAGAAAAGAAGGATAAAAGACAGAAAAGATAGCTGGTTACATAACTGTTTTCTTCAAGGCTTGTCCACTTTCATCTCTAGCCAACTAAAAAATACTTTGTAGGCACACACATCGCCAAAGAACTTTAGTACTATGTGTTCTCTATTTTATGACAAAGACTTCACAAAGTACCCATAAAGAATTCTTTGTTGTTTCCAGGGTTATCACAAATGGAAATAAGCTATGGTTATCTTTCACCTTCCTATTTCTTTATAAATTCCTTCCCATCTTTTCAAGCAGATCACTGAATAAGTCACCCCTTCTCCTTGATTTCAGTGAAACAGCGAGAGGAAACCAAAGGTAGAAAAGCCTATTTCCATTGTGCTTTTCCCATAATAACCATGCAACCTACTTTGAAGTTGGTTTTTTATTTGATTCTATTAAAGCAGTCAATTGTTAGCACCTCCCATCTCCAAGGTCTTTAAAATTGAGGACAGAATAGGAAACAAAGACAAAATCTAGACTGTCATACTTCCCAAACAACCACATGTCAACAGAATGTTGCTGTTGCAAACTTCATGGTTTACTTCCCTCTCTAGAAACTCCTTTATGAGGAAACTGATAAATGCTGAAGGCGTATGGCCAAATTGGTACAAGGACAGGTTTGGTGAAGCTTTGAACTAGTCTGAACGTTCTGAAGAACAATTTGGACTATATCCAAAAGACTATAAAACTATACATACCCTTTGACCCAGGTATATCACACTAGTAGTATGTTCTATATGCCAAAGAGATAAAAAATGAAAAGGAGCTATCCAGACATATGAAAATATTTACAGCCGCCCTTTTTGTGGTGGCAAAGAATGACGGAACAAGTTGTAGCATATACTATTTGGTATCGTATTATACAATTGTGCTATAAGACATGACAAGTGGGATGATTTCAGAAAAACCAAAGAAGAATTACATGAAAGGACTGTACCCAAGTGAGTAGAACTGAAAAAAAAAAAAAACACCACTGTACACAGTAATGACAAGTTTCTAAGAATGCTCAACTGGGAAAGGCTTAGCTATTCTGATCAAGCTTCTGAGCCAAGACAATTCCAAAGGAGCCATAATGAAAAATGCTATGTACCTCCAGAGAGAGCTGATGAATTCTGAATGAAAATGGAAGCATACTTTCAAAACTTTCTTTTCTTTTTAACAGTTTTCTTTTGCAACATGGCTCATATGTGAATATGTTTTATATGATTTAATCTGTTTAATCCATACAATAATGCTTTTCTTCTCAAGGTTTGAGGGAAAGGGAGGAAGGAGAGAGAAACTAAAAATATTAAAAATGTTTTATATGCAATTGGAAATATGTAATAAACTAAATAGAAATTTATTTACAAAACAAAAAAAATATACATGGTATACTTCTTTATCTCGTGTTCAAGCAATTACAGGTAGCTCGTTAAGAATTATTATTTCTGTACAACTCTGCTTGTACATAGGCCAGCACATCATCCTCAAAGAAGGCGTCTACCTTATGTAAATGTGGGCATATTCATGCACATTGCAAAGATGTAAAACCTCAAGAACTCAAAATTAATCAATACGTATAACCCTGGTCTCAGCAAAGGACAGAGTTTTCTTACCCTGAGCTGTGCTTTGTGCCTCCTCAGTTACTTCTGTGTATTTTTCAACACCGTTCTCTCACCTTCTCACTATGTTTTCCCCCTTGACAGTTTCTGGCACCAAAGGGATGTCTTTGAGGGAAAAAAGGCCCATCTTTTGACTACTAAGCATACTCTTTGGGGAGACATTCAACAATACTGAAGCAACAACGGGGAATAATCAAAGACAGTCTTCCATAGTCTTGCTTTAACTGACAGTGTCAGCTAGGTCAAAGCTCTTGAACTGGTGTGCTTAAATTAGCTGAACTTCATCTCAGATACTTAAAACTGGCCTTCTGACAAATTAAGTGCTTTTTGTATCTCAAAGGAGACAGATTAATAAGGGAAGTAGCTTCACCTTAGGAAGGTCAGTGGGGATGAGTATGTGAGTAAGGTGACACTGCAGGTTTCTGCCAGTCCCAATGGATGCATTGTTGATTCAGTCCGTGAATAGCTGAGCTAGACCACAATCATCAAGATGTGGATGATCATACTAATAAGAGCTAACATTTATATAGCATGTTAATTTTTACAAAGGGCTTGACATTTATTATTTGATTTGATGATGACAAAAATCCTATGATGTAGGTGCTATTATCCTCATCTTACAGATGAAAAAAGAGGCCCAGAGAGATGAAATAATCAGCTCAAGGTCACAGCTAATAAGTATCTATGGCAGAATTTGAGCACAGATCTTCTTAATCCCAAGTCCAATGTTTTATTTACTATGCTACTTACATGGATAGGGTCAGTTTACAGCCACTGCAGGGAAAAGAAGTCGGCTAATGAAAAGTTATCAGTGGACCTCAGATGAGAATGGTATTCAGGCTACAGCAAGAAGATATACATATGATGATCCTGAAAGAAGCCCTCACTGGAAAGGCACTCTCAAAAGTTACACCAGGCTCTTGCCACTCTTTCTCGGGCTTGGCCAAGCTCAAACATGAACAGAAGTGATTGAAAACTTTAGCAGAGTTGCAGCATATAAAATAAATCCAGTACTCCAGAAAGAGTATTTCTATATATGCTAATAAATATATAATAAAAGAATAAAATATAATACTGTATGTACAGCTAGAAGAAGCAGAAATCTCATTGAGCATGGAGAATGTATAAAATACCTGGGAGTAGACTACTAAGAGACACACAAGAACTATATAAATACAAGTACAAAGCACTCCCTACAAAAATGCTAACTTAAACACCTAGAAGAGTATCAATGAATCATGGATAGGCCAATCCAACATAATAAAAATGAACATACAACCTAAATTAATTTACTTCTTCAATGTCAAAGAATACTTTTTCAGACTGGATGCAAAGCCAGAATCCTATAATATGTTGTTTACAAGAAACACATTTAAAGCAAAATGATACATTCAGAGTAAAAGTAAAAGGCTGGAGCAGAATCTATTATATTTTAGATGAAGTAAAAAAAAAAGCAGTGGTAGCGATCCTGATCTCAGATCAAGCAAAAGCAAAAATAGATCTAATTTAAAGAGATAAGGAAGGAGGCTACATCCTACTTTAAGGTGCCATAGATGATGAAGTAATATCAATACTAAACATATGTGTACCAAGTGGTATAGCCTACAAATTCCTAGAGGAGAAATTAAGAGAGCTGCAAGAAGAAATAGACAGTAAAACTATAAGAGTGAGCGTTCGCAACCTTGCTCTATCAGACTAGATAAATCGAACCACAAAATAAACAAGTAAGAAATCAAGGAGGTACATAGAATCTTAGAAAAGTTAAGTATGATAGACTTTTGGAGAAAACTGAAGGGGGACATAAAGGAGTATACTTTTTTTCTTAGCAGTTCATGGACTCTTTACAAAAACTGACCATGTATTGGGGCATAAAAACCTGAAAATCAAATACAGAAAGGCAGAAATAATCAATGCATTTTTGAGATCATGATGCAATAAAAATCACATATCATAAAAGGCCAGGGGGAAGTAGTCCAAAAATTAATTGGAAAACAACCTAATCCTAAAGAATGAGTGGGTGAAACAACAAATCATCGAAACAATCAATAATTTCATCCAAGAGAATGACAACACTAAGACAACATACCAAAATTTGTGGGATGCAGCCAAAGTGGTTATAAGGGAAAGTTTGATATCTCTAGATATCAACTTGCATAAAATAGAGAAAGAGAAGATCAAAGAATTGGGCTTACAACTAAAAAAACATAGAAAAGGAGCAAATTTACAAAACCCCAATTAAACACCAGATTTGAAATTCTGAAAACCAAAGAGGAGATTAATAAAATTGAAAGTAAAAAAAAAACTAATCAACCAAACCAAGAGTTGCTTTTATGAAAACAACAACAACAAAATAAACCTTTAGTCCATTTGATTAAAATAAGGAAAGAAGACAATTAAACTGTCCATATCAAAAATGAAAACAGTGAACTTGGTACCAATGAAGAGGAAATTAAAGCAATAATTAGGAGCTATTATTCTCAAGTATATGCCATTAAGTCTGATAATCTAAGTGAAATGGACAAATTCTTAAAAAGTACAGATTGCCCAGATTAATAGAAGAGAAAACAAATTACTTAAATAGTCCCACATTTTACAAAAAGAAATTGAACAACTCCCTGTGAGTATTAATCATCATTAATGATTTAAAACATTTAAAGAACAATAAATTCCAATACTACGCAACCTATTTGGAAAACTAGGGGGAAAAGGAGTGCCATAAAATTCCTTTAATGACACAGACATGGTGCTGATAATCTAAACCAGGTGGGATCAAAACAAAAAGAGAAAATTCAATAATGAATCTCGAGGCAAACATCTTTAATAAAACATTAGCAAAGACATTACAGCAAGTTATTCCCCAGGATAATACACCATGACCAAGGAAGATTTATACCAGGAATGCAAGGCGGATTTAATATTACAAAAACTATCAACATAATTGACTATTTCAGCAACCAAACAGAAATCATATAATTATGTCAATAGAGACAGAAAAAAAAAACTTTTGCAAAATCCAATACCCATTCCTATTAAAAAACACTACAGAATATAGGAATAAATGGAGCCTTCCTTAAAATGATCAGTAGCAGTTATCTAAAACCATCAGCAAGCATCATATGTAATGGAGACAAACTAGAACCATTTCCAATAAGATCAGGGGTGCAACAAGGTTGCCCACAATCACCATTACTATTCAAAATTGTATTATAAGTGTTAGCTTTGGCAATAAGAGAAGAAAGAGATTAAAGGAATTAGAGTAGGTAATGAGGAAACCAAATATCACTCTTTGCAGATGATATGATGGTATACTTAAGGAATCCTAGAGAATCACCTAAAAAACTACTAGAAACAATTCACAACTTTAGCAAAGTTGCAGGATACAAATAAATCCACAGAAATCATCAGCATTTTTATATATTACCAAGAAAGTCTAGCAGCAAGAGACACAAAGCGAAATTCCATTTAAAATAATTGTCAATAGTATTAAACATTTGGGAGTCTACTTGCCAAGGTAAAGTCAGGAACTATATGAACACAACTACAAAACACTTTCCACACAAATAAAATCAGACCTAATCAGTTGGAAAAATATCAAGTGCTCATGGGTAGGCCAAGCAAATATAGTAAAAATCACAAGACTACCCAAACTAATCTACTTATTTAGTGTCATACCAATCAAACTCCCAAGAAATTATTTTACAAATCTAGAAAAAGTAGTAGCAAAGTTCATTTGGAATAACAAAAGGTCAACAATTTCAAGGGAATTAATGAAAAAAAAGGCTGATGAAGGTGGCCTTGCTGTACCAGATCTAAAACTATATTATAAAGCAGTCATCAAAATCATTTGGTACTCGCTAAGAAATAGAGCAGTCCATCAGTGGAATAGGTTAAGATCACAGGACAAAATGTGCAATAACTATAGCAGTCTAGTGTTTGGCAGCTTTTGCGATAAGAACTCACTATTTGACAAAAACTTCTGAGAAAAAATTGGAAACTGGTATAACAGAAATTAAGCATTGACCCACACCTAACACCACATACCAAGGTAAGATCAGAATGGGTTCGTGATATAGGCATAGTGATATCATAAGCAAATTAGAAGAACAAGGGATAGTTTACCTCTCAGATCTGTGAAGTAAGGAATTTATGTACTTAAAAACTAGAAAAACTAGAGAGCATTATGAAATGAAAAATGGATGATTTTCATTATATTAAATTTTAAAGTTGTTGTGCAAACAAAACCAATGCAGCCAAGCCAAGAAGAGAAACAAAACTGGGAAAAATTTTTACATTCAAGGGTTCTGGATAAAGGCCTTATTTCTAAACTATATAGAGAATTGACTCAAATTTGTAAGACTATCCATTCCACAACTGATAAATGCTCAAAGAATATGAACAATTTTCAGATGAAGAAATTAAAACCATTTCTAGTCATATGAAAAATTGCTCAAAATCATTACTTATCAGAGAAAAATGCAAATTAAGACAAATCTGAGTTACCACCATACAACTCTAAGATTGGCTAAAATGACAGGGAAAGAATGATGAATGTTCAAGGGGATGTGGGAAAACTGGGACACTAATACATTGTTGGTGGAACTGTGAAAGGATCCAACCATTCTGGAGAGCAATTTGGAGCTATGCTCAAAAAGTTATCAAACTGTGCATACCATTTGACCCAGCAGTGTTTCTACTGGGGCTATATCCCAAAGAGATCTTAGAGGAGGGAAAGGGTCCCACATGTGCAAAAATGTTTGTGGCAGCCCTTTTTGTAGTGGCAAGGAACTGGAAACTGAGAGAATGCCCATCAGTTGGAGAATGGCTGAATAAATTGTGGTATATGAATGTTATGGAATATTATTGCTCTGCAAGAAACAACCAGCAGGGGGCAGCTAGGTGGCGTAGTGATAGAGCACCAGCCCTGAAGTCAGGCGGACCTGAGT
>JAJPUD010007541.1:0-105623 GCA_023553655.1 Myrmecobius fasciatus | reverse complement strand
TTGGGGGCCCGGGCGGCGGCGGCTGCGGCGGCAGGGGCCCGGACAGTGGGGTGGGCCGGGAGACGGGGAGAGGGACGGGGGCAGCGGAGGCCAGGCCGGTGGGCTGGGGGCCATGGCGGAGCGGCCGCCTTACAGCGGGCTCCAGAACCGGCCGCGGCTACTGCTGCTGCTCCTGTTCCTCCTCCTCTCTTTGTTCCCTCTCAGCCTGGAGGAGCCGGGGGGCAGCAGAGAAGAAGGCCGCGGCCTCAGGGCCCGAGGAGAAGCGGCCAAGGGACCCGGGGAACAGGGCGTCCATGGAACCTTAGCTCTTTGTCCCGAGATTCGTGGAGCCCCAGAGGCTGTTGGTGGTGCTGGTGTCGCCTCTCCCCGGAGCCCTACGACCCCAGAGGGACAGCGACTTGGGGCGGGAGTGAGGACTGGTTCAGGAACTAGAAGCGGTGGCTACGTCCTCTCGGGGCTCCCTCGGAGTGCCCGGGGAGCCTTGGGTCTGCTCCACACCGAACAGGGTCCTCAGCCCTGGGAAGAGTCCCCGGGGACAGGTTCCAGGGAGGAGCGGCCAGCAGGACCAGGATCCGGCCCATTGCTCTGTTGGGCTCAGGAGGTCATATCCTGTGGGAAGCCGGGTCCAGGGCGCTGTCTGGCGTCTGGGGGTCAGTCCCCGGGGCCCTTGGCCTCAGGGCGGGGAAGCCTGCCCCTTGTTGGTAGTCTCTCCACGGCTCTTCCTTCCAGGCTCCGTTTTCCCAGATCCTCTCAGGCTTCAGAGCCTGGTCAGAAAGTGCATAAAGGCGGCCGGGAGCGGCTGGGGACCGTCCAGGCTGTGAGTTGTGGCAACGAAGCATCCCGGCCGCAGCGAGTTGGCGAGCCGGCTTCAGCACCACGAGTGGTGGGGACAGCTCCCGAGATCGTTGCCCAGCGCAGGCGCCTCCGCCAGCGAAGCTTGCTCTGCTGTGCGCCCCCCAGCGTTCCCCGTGCCCGTTCCCGACGTGCCGCAAACCGCCACCCTCACTTTCCCCAGTACAATTACCAAGCTCTGGTGGCGGAGAACCAAGCCCCCGGCACTTCCGTGCTGAGCGTGGCGGCCCAGGACCCGGACGCTGGGGAGGCGGGCAGGCTGATCTACTCCATGGCGGCGCTCATGAACAGCCGCTCCATGGAACTGTTCCGCATTGATGCGGCCAGCGGCCTGATTAGCACTGCTGAGCCACTGGACCGCGAGAGCATGGACCTACACTACTTCCGAGTGACAGCTCTGGATCATGGCTCTCCGCGCTTGTCTGCCACAACCATGGTAGCTGTCACGGTGACTGATCAAAACGATCATTCACCCGTATTCGAGCAGGCAGAATACCGGGAAACAATTCGGGAGAATGTGGAGGAGGGATACCCCATCCTGCAGTTGCGAGCCACTGACGGAGATGCAGCCGCAAACGCCAATATCCGATACCGTTTTGTAGACCCACCTGCTGCACAAGCTGTCTTTGAGATTGACCCTCGCTCAGGCCTCATCACTACTAGCGGTAGAGTGGACAGGGAGCAG
The DNA here is from genome assembly GCA_023553655.1 of Myrmecobius fasciatus. Classification (NCBI taxonomy): domain Eukaryota; kingdom Metazoa; phylum Chordata; class Mammalia; order Dasyuromorphia; family Myrmecobiidae; genus Myrmecobius; species Myrmecobius fasciatus. The sequence goes on along the minus strand of JAJPUD010007541.1, from coordinate 104,086 downwards.
AAGGAAAACTATGAGTTGGCTGTGGAGGCCAGTGATCAGGGCGGGGAGCCAGGACCCCGCTCTGCCACTGTGCGTGTGCATATCACCGTCCTAGATGAGAATGACAATGCTCCCCAGTTTAGTGAGAAACGATACCTGGCCCAAGTGAGGGAAGATGTGCGTCCACATACGGAGGTGCTACGGGTTACAGCCACAGACCTCGATAAGGACACTAATGCCCTGGTCCATTACAATATCATCAGTGGCAATAGCCGAGGGCACTTTGCCATTGACAGTCTCACTGGTGAGATCCAGGTAGTAGCCCCACTAGACTTTGAAGTAGAGAGAGAGTATGCCTTGAGGATCCGAGCTCAGGATTCTGGGAGGCCACCTTTGTCCAACAACACTGGCCTAGCCAGTATTCAGGTGGTGGACATCAATGATCATGCTCCTATTTTTGTCAGCACCCCCTTCCAGGTGTCTGTACTAGAAAATGCCCCTCTGGGCCACTCCGTTATTCACATTCAAGCTGTGGATGCTGACCATGGGGAGAATGCCCGGCTGGAATACAAACTGACTGGCATGGCCCTGGACACACCCTTTGTAATCAACAGTGCCACAGGCTGGATTACAGTAAGTGGGCCCCTGGACCGAGAATCTGTAGAGCACTACTTTTTTGGGGTGGAGGCCCTGGACCATGGTTCACCCCCACTTTCTGCCTCAGCCAGTGTTACTATTACTGTCATGGATGTGAATGACAATCGACCAGAATTCACCCAGAAGGAGTACCACCTTCGACTGAATGAGGATGCAGCTGTGGGTACCAGTGTCCTTAGTGTGACTGCCGTAGACCGGGATATCAATAGTGCTATCAGCTACCAGATCACCGGGGGCAATACCCGGAACCGTTTTGCTATCAGCACACAGGGAGGTATGGGACTGGTCACATTAGCCTTGCCATTAGACTATAAGCAGGAGAGGTACTACAAGCTGATAGTGACTGCTTCAGATCGTACCCTCCATGACAACTGCTATGTGCATATCAACATCACGGATGCCAATACTCACCGGCCAGTCTTCCAAAGTGCCCACTATTCAGTCAGTGTGAATGAGGACAGACCTGTGGGCAGCACAGTTGTGGTCATCAGTGCAACGGATGATGATGTGGGTGAAAATGCTCGAATCACCTACCTCCTGGAGGACAACCTTCCCCAGTTTCGAATTGACGTGGACTCTGGAGCTATTACACTGCAGGCTGAGCTAGACTATGAGGACCAGGTGACTTATACACTGGCCATAACAGCCAAGGACAATGGTATCCCCCAGAAGGCTGATACCACCTACGTAGAGATCATGGTCAATGATGTGAATGACAATGCTCCCCAATTTGTGGCCTCTTACTACCCTGGGGTCATTTCTGAAGATGCTCCTCCTTTCACCAGTGTGCTGCAGATCTCAGCCACTGACCGGGATGCCCATGCCAATGGTCGTGTACAGTACACCTTCCAGAATGGTGAGGATGGTGATGGTGATTTCACTATTGAGCCTACCTCAGGTATTGTCCGAACAGTACGGCGGCTAGATCGGGAGAGTGTTCCTGTGTACGAACTGACTGCCTATGCTGTGGACCGGGGTGTTCCCCCTCTTAGAACCCCTGTTAACATTCAAGTGACTGTCCAGGATGTTAATGATAATGCCCCAGTTTTCCCAGCCGAAGAGTTTGAGGTCAGGGTGAAGGAGAACAGCATAGTAGGCTCAGTGGTGGCCCAGATTACTGCGATTGACCCTGATGAGGGTCCTAATGCCCAGGTCATGTATCAGATTGTAGAGGGTAACATCCCAGAACTCTTCCAGATGGACATCTTCTCTGGAGAGCTGACAACCCTCATAGACCTGGACTATGAGGTACGACCTGAATATGTGATTGTGGTGCAAGCAACTTCAGCTCCCCTGGTCAGCAGGGCCACCGTCCATATCCGTCTCATTGACCAGAATGACAATAGTCCTGTCCTCAAGAACTTCCAAATTCTTTTCAATAATTATGTATCCAACCGGTCCAATACTTTTCCATCTGGTATCATTGGGCGGATCCCAGCCTACGACCCTGATGTCTCCGACCGCCTTTTTTATACCTTTGAGCGAGGCAATGAACTAGAGTTGCTTGTAGTAAACCAGACAAGCGGGGAACTTCGACTCAGCCGGAAGTTGGATAATAATCGTCCACTGGTGGCTTCCATGCTTGTGACAGTCACAGGTAAAAGGCCCAATTATGCTCATGGGGAGGGAAATGACAAAAAGCCTTTGCAGAATGGGTTCTGGAGAAGGAAGGCAGGGTTAGAATGGACTTAGCCTCAGGCTTTTCTTCTCTTTTAAGGGACTGACTCAGAAAGCCATTGATACAGCAGGGTTTGCCATCCAGATAGTCTAGGTCAGTGGTCATTAGAATTACAGATTTATTTTAGAATTTGGAGCTGAAAAAGACATTTAAAGAGCATCTAAGAGAACTTGGAATAAGGAGATCTGGGTTCAAACACTGGCTCTGACCCCTATTATCAATAAGACCAGTCTATTTGTAATAGTTGCTCCTTAATTAAGTTAAATGGTATAGGAATGGGAGATTTGTAACAAGGAATAGTAGAAAAATCTACAATACCTTGCCTGCTTTAATCTAGTTACAGCCTCTCTGCCATCAGCTCCCTCACAGTTTGGGAGTTTGTGATTTCATGTGTTGTATTATGGTTTGAAGTTGGGCCTCTCTAAGAAAGGAGCTGTTTCTGGGTTAATGTAATGGAGTGGGGGAGAGGGAAGGACTAGGCTTGGAATCATAAGACTTCTATCTGAATTCTGGGTCTTTCCCTCTTCCACTAGCAATGTAAAGGTGAGTACAGAGTTATAGACACTTTCTCTGAGCTATAATTTCATCATTTGTAAAGCAAGGGAGTCAGATTCGATGATTTCTAAAATCTTTTTCATGAGCCCAGGGTCTCAAAGTAGTGGGGAAAGAATTGGCAGAACCTCTCTGCAGGAGGCTAAGCAAGGGAAAAGAAATCCCCAGATCTCTCTCTCTATACCTAGCATAATGCATTGTGTATAGTAGACATTTGATAAGCCACCCAGATAAATAAATTAGACACCAAACACTTATTAGGTGCAACTGTACATAAAACACCATGCTGGGATGGGAGGGAAAATATAAAACCTACAGGGGATGAAGATTTTATATGGGATATCTCAAATCACCCCTCAGATTCTCTTGAGGTCTCTAGCACCTCACTTTTCCCACCCATAACAGAGAAGACTTACTATTAGCCTCAGGTGAAATATATAAAATGTTTGGAGATTCTATAACTATCCCTTCCCTTAAGCTTTCATTTTTCTACCCCTGGCTTTTCCCTGACATTCTTCCTTCCATGTAGGAAGAACCCAGTGATTCTCCTCTACTCCATTTTTGGAAGGGGTTGTTGGGTAATGGTGTGGGGAAATAAGGAAGGATGGCTTAGTGGAAAGAACATAGGCTTTGCAGACAGAAGACTTTGAGCTGAGTACTGGCCCTGAGGCTTCTTAGCTCTGTGACTTTGGGCAAATTCTTTTCCTTTTATTTCCATTTCCTATTCTCTTCATTAAGGTGCCAACATGGTTTTCAACTTTAATGATCAGTGTTGCTCCCAGTGTTAAGAAGACCTACTCTAGATCCTTTCTAGACACTTACTGTGTGATCATAGGCCAGTCACTAACCTCTCTGGGCCTTGTTTTTCCTCATTGGCAAAAGAGGAATGATACCTTCAGTACCTTTCACCTTGAGTTGTTGTGAAGCTCAAATAACAAGATGTGCTTAAAACATTTGCAAGCCTTAAAGGATTGTATAAATTATTGTTTCTTTGTTGCTGATTCTTTCATGGCAAAGATACTGGTATTCTTTGCTATTTCCTTCTCCAGTATGTCCTTATTTTATAGATGAGGAACTGAGGCAAATAGAAGTGACTGCTAGTAAATGTCTGAGAACAAATTTGAATTCAGGACTTCTGACTCCACTGTGCTACCCCATTGCCTAGATATTATTTGTAATAAGGATAGGGACTGGACTTGTGATTTCACCCACAGAAGGAACTCACAAATAATCAAACTCCCTCTACCAATGCAGGTTGGTATCTTCTCTAGGTATAGACTTAAGTGACCAGAGCAGTGAAGAAACAAGTGACTCAGTTTCTGAAGTGAGACTCAAGTTGAGTCTAAACTTAGCTATCTATCCACCATGGTCAGATTGTTGAACAATAACTGTCAGTTATTATCATTAAACAGGGAGGTTCGACTATATGGTTCCTAAGATTTCTTGTGACTCTCAACCCTGGTGCTTGGCTCCAGGACATTGAGGCCTTGAAGCCAACCAGGTGGATGGGTAGGCAAGGAACTTTATTTTAACGCAGTCCATCATGACTGGGGTTTGTGGGTGGAGGCAGCGGTTGCTACTTCAGAGCTCCGGGGTTCTCAGGCCTCAGATCCCTAGGAATATTCATGAGGCTGTACTTCTGGGACCTGGCACATCCCCTGGGAGTAGGATCCAGGGGTGAAGGAATATCTATGACCATCTGCTGCCCTGAGGTGGCATCTTGGGGAGAGGGTGGTGCCCTGAGAAGGCATCTCAAGCCTTGGTGGAAGACGTGGGAATGGAGCTTTTGCGGGACAGTGTGGCAGTTCTCCTAGATCACACATTAGACTTGGTGGTTTTCTGCCCGTTTGCATTACTTAGACGTCTCTTCTTCATTAGGAGAGAACAAAACTCGAATCACCTTGCTTCTGCCTTCGGTTCTGTGGCAGGTGCTCCCAGAAGGCTGAGGTTGTTCCCACTGAGCTAAAGGTTTCCTTGGGGCGTCCCCCACCCCTTTCCCCTTCGGGTCCACGCCAGGGATCTCGCTGACACCGCTTCCGATCCTGTCTCCGCAGATGGTCTCCACAGCGTCACCGCACAGTGCGTGCTGCGGGTCACCATCATCACGGAAGATATGCTGGCCAACAGCCTGACCGTGCGCTTGGAAAACATGTGGCAGGAGCGCTTCCTGTCCCCGCTCCTGGCCAGCTTCCTGGAGGGGGTAGCCAGCGTGCTGGCCACGCCCAAGGAGGACGTGTTCATCTTTAACATCCAAAACGACACCGACGTGGGCGGCTCTGTGCTCAACGTGAGTTTCTCGGCGCTGGCACCGGGAGGGGGAGCGCCGGGGGCAGGCGGGGGCGGGGGCCCCTTCTTCAGCTCCGAGGAGCTGCAGGAGCAGCTGTACGTGCGCCGGGCTGCCCTGGCGGCCGCCTCCCTCCTCGACGTGCTGCCCTTCGACGACAACGTGTGCCTGCGGGAACCCTGCGAGAACTACATGAAGTGCATCTCCGTGCTGCGCTTTGACTCGTCCGCGCCCTTCCTGGCCTCCTCCTCCACCCTCTTTCGGCCCATCCACCCCATCGCAGGCCTGCGCTGCCGCTGCCCGGCGGGTTTCACGGGCGACTACTGCGAGACCGAGATCAACTTGTGCTACTCCAACCCGTGCCGCAACGGGGGCGCCTGCGCGCGGCGCGAGGGCGGCTACACGTGCATCTGCCGCCCGCACTTCACAGGTGAGCGGGGTGGGGCTGAGGTAGTGGAGGGGGAAGAGCCCGGGGCTGCTAAAGGACCCGACTAAGAGGCGGAGTTTGGAGGGCGCGCGTGGGCTTGTGGGCTTGAGGACTCCAGCGTCTCCCGCCTGGGGCCTTCGAGTGGCGGGGGCGGCCTGAGAGAAGGGAGGGGCGGAGCGGGGTGGGGTCTTCCTGATTTGATTTGCTTCCTCGCCCTTCCCGGAAGAGGCTGATTGCTGGAGGGGGTGGCGGGATGGTCTAAGCTCTTGGCCCTGGGGCCGATGTGAGGAGTGGAGGTGGGACTGGGGCCTCCACCGACTTATTAGTTCCCTGTAGTGGGGCAAATTTAGTTCCCTAGGCAGAGTTTTAGAGCAGCGGGGTGGCCTAGTAGAGTACTGGACTTGGAGTCTGCATTAAGTGCCGAGGTCACTTATTAGTTGTGTGACCCCAAACCGGCCCTCAAACTCCCACTTTCTGGAGGTGCAGATGCGAATAATAACGGTACTAACATCCCTAGGGTTGTTGAGGATCCAATGAGATAACTCCTATAAAGTTTTTTGTAAAAATTAAAATCCGCAAGTTATTACCATATTACAAATAAGGAAACTGAGGCCCACAGAAGAGGCCCTACCCAAGGTCATGTAGCTATGGAGCGTCCGAGGTCCTCCGGGTTCTAAGATATGGGCTTTTTCCATTATTCGCATAATTCCTGGGGTGCTTGTTTCAATTGTTGGGGCCTGGCCCCCACTTTTTAACTTCGATCCTTTATTCTCAACTTCTCTGCAAAAGAAGATGATTGTAGAGGGTAACTAGGTGGGGCCCTGGAGTCAGGAGGACCCGATTTCAAATCTGGCCCCCAAATGAGCCCCACAATTGCCTCTGGCAAAAAAAAAAAATGGTTGTAGATTCCTTGCTTCTTTCCTTGGGTACTTACCTGCCCTTAAACCAAGGGCAGCATCTCATGTACTCTCAACATCCAAGGCCCTGAGCCCCATGCAAAATGGTGTAATGATAGGATGCTAGCCTTGGAGTCCGACCAGAATTTGAATGTTCCCTCAAACACAAGCTCCATGACTCTGAGCAAGTTATTTAAAGTCTATGTATAGACATCAGATTGCTCATCAGTAAAATGAGAGGTTTGGATGTGTCCCTTCCAGCTCTGAATCTGTGATTCTTTGACTACCCTGTCTATGCTCCCCTTTTGTCATGGAAACTTTGGGCTCTTCTTTCACTAATTCCTCTAGTTAGTACCAGTCAGCCCTGCCCAGGAGTTTCTTTTCATAGTTCTCCCATTCTCTCTCTTTCTCTTCATTTTATTAGGAATTAATTTTAGTTACAGGGGATGTTAAGATAAGTCTGCCTTCAAGGAGCCTGTGGTCTTGGTGGATACAACTTGTGTTTTATAGTTGAATCCAGCACAGAGCTTTGAGTGTTCCCATGATCTCCATATGTGTCTTTGTAGACCTGAAAGGGTCTTCAGAGGGCTTTGAGTACAACCTCTTCATTTCACAGATGGAGAAACAGCTCCAGGGAAGTTAGGTGACTTATTCAGGATCATGCAGGGAAGGTTTGAATCTTAAGTCCTCTGACTTTCCACTACGACTCTGCTATTGGCCTGCTTGGGTTGTCCTTGACCTAACCATGTTTTACTGAGTCCTATGGAAGCCTGAGGTGCATGTTTAATACTATAGGTCAAAGGTATCAAGATGCATTTTTGATACTATTAATCAAAGGTATCAGTCACATGGCTCACTGGGAATGCGGCCAGAATCAGATTACAATGTAATTGGGAAATACTGAACAAAACAAAGATACAATAAAAATAGATAATGTTAATGCTTGGCTTTCTAAGTCAATACTTGATCAGTACAGATCCTTATGCTTAGCTTAGTGACCTCCATTTCAATTTGAATTTGACATCTAGATAATTGATGTTGTTGGCCCCTAGGTGAGAACTGTGAACTGGACAGCCGAGCTGGCCGATGTGTGCCTGGTGTGTGCCGAAATGGTGGGACTTGCACCAATACACCTTCTGGTGGCTTCCGTTGCCAGTGCCCAGGGGGCGGGGGCTTCGAGGGGCCCTACTGTGAGGTAGCTGTCCGATCCTTCCCTCCTAACTCCTTCCTCATGTTCCGGGGCCTGCGCCAACGATTTCACCTCACTCTCTCCCTCTCGTAAGTGTCCTCCCCTTGTATCCCTTACATATCACCTGTCACTTCTAACTCACCTCTAATAGGATGCCCCCTTTCCTCTGCCTGAAGCAATGGAGCCTGTCTTTGTGCCTCCTGGGTAGCATTGCTACTGATTAATCCCTTCTTGGCTTTAAAATACCCTTGACTTCATACTGGTAGGAGCCCCTTGGCCACCAAAGAAGAGGGATGAAAGGTGATGGTGGAGGTAGGGGGAATAGTTTATAGTGGTAAAGGAGAGATTAGCCATCATCAGTGCTTGCCAGGACTATACAATGCCAGCCCCAGACCCTGTACTATCAGTCCCCAGCTTGCTCCCCCAAATATCACTTTCAAATCTTTTTCCCCCAAATATCACTATTTTCAATTTATCATCCTCACAATTCATCACTTTTTTGAACTGTCACTCCTAAACTCAGCTCCTAGCCTATTATTTCCCAAGTCTGTCACTTCCAAAGTCATTTCTCCCAAGTAGCCCCCAAATGCCAGTGCCTCTACCCCCAAATAACACTGTTCTGAAATAACTTTTAGCTTATCAAGCCTGTCATTGTCCCTAACCTGTTACTTCCTCAACCTATAACCCCCAAATGTTACTGACTTTAAATACCTCATCTAATTTGTTACCCTCTTAAACCTGTCATTCTCAAATGGCCCGTGCCCACTGACTTGTCAGCCTCTTCTTTGCTGTCATAATCTTATCTCCCTTTAAACCCTTTTCCTTAGTGGCCCAGAGACTCATACTAGTATGGAGTCAAGGATGTTTTTTGGAGTTGAGGGGGTTGATCAGTAAGGGTGCCCCCGGTGGGCACAAGGATGGGAGTTCTAAGCGCCATGTTGGGGGCAAGGGAAAGGAGGCTAATTTTGGGAATCTTTTTGGATAGTGTTGGGTTTGGAATCCCCTAGGAGTCCCCTGACTGCTGTGCTTTTCCTTCCGTCCCCAGGTTTGCCACAGTTCGGTCCCATGGACTTCTCTTCTATAATGGCCGCCTCAATGAGAAACATGATTTTCTTGCCCTGGAAATTGTAGCAGGACAAGTGAGGCTCACCTACTCCACAGGTGTGTGCATATCCATGTGTGTATCCCTGTATGTGTGTTTGTGTATCCTCATAGAGTCATGGAATATTAGAATTGGGCAGAACCTTGGCACCCAAACTGTTAGAGCTGAGAAGGTCCAAGGTGCTCATTTTATAGATGGGGAAACTGAGGCCCAGAGAGGGCATGCAGTTAGTAATTCTGGGGGGATTGGGGAGGTGGGGCTGGCATCTCTTCCTAAAGGAGGTGGTGCTGGTAGGGGGTAGTATATAGTATGACCATCTATGTCTGTGGGGGGCATGTATATAAGCAGTGGGTATTCTCTACCCTATAGCTGATCCCATCTCTCCCTCATTATAGGGGAGTCAAGCACGGTAGTGAGCCCCATAGTGCCCAGTGGTGTGAGTGATGGGCAATGGCACACAGTGCAGTTGAGATACTACAACAAGGTGAATATTTTTTGTGGCCTTCCAGATTCTCCCTAAATCCCCCCCCCCCCCCATTCCTTTTGGGCCAGTCTTACCTCAATCTCTTAACCCCTCAGACAGTTCCACAATCTCTCCAGATTTAACCTTCCCTTCCCTCCGCCCCCATCCTGGTGGGAGGATGAGCCCAAAGGACACTGGAGAATATTAATAATGATTGTAATGAGGGTGCCCAGGTATTTTCCTGAGTTCTTATTGTCCCTACTGATAAGGACTTTGCCTTTGATGTAGCCCTAGCAAAGTATGAAATTATCTTGGCACAGTTTTTTCCTTGATATGGTATGAATTCGTTGCTTTGTCCTGGGTTGCTTCATTAACACCACGTTCAGGATGATTGATTCATGGCCAGTTCATTCACTTAGACTACACCTTTGGACTAGGTCTTTGAAGGAGAGAACAGAGACACAAGGCAGAGAGAGTAAGAACCAGAGCTGAGAGGTCAGATTAAGAGAAGCCGGTAAGATGTGTGTAAGCTCAGTTCCTTGGGGGAAGGCTGTCCTGGCTTGTCTCTGGAGAATCTTGTTCTCTAGGAAATTAGGAAGTCCCAAGGGGGGGAAAAAAGGAAGCAGTGACCAAATGGCAAGGAATCACTGGACCGAGCCTCCTGGACTTAATGGTGGAGATTCTGGACCAAATAGAGTTGGAGCTATAGGACAGCATGGAAGACGATTAAAATGGAATTTTCACAAGTTTAAGGAAGAGAACTCAAGCCTCCTTGAGCTCTCTCCTAACTTTGGGGGTTCTCAAACCCAAGGATAATACGATAAGCCAGGAGGACTGTATAGCTCACTAGAGGAGCTAAGACTTGTTAGATAATTTGCTTAACTGTAGACAGTGGTGTCGAATTCAAATAGAAACAGAAGCCACTGTTAACATAATTTATATTCTGTTGCATTTTTATTTATTTTGTTAAATATTTCCCCATTTTAATATGATATGGGTCACAGTGGACACCTCTGTTCTAGTCCCACCTCTCCTAGGAACTCATCCAGTCCTCTAGACATACAGTAACCGATGCCTTTAGCTGATAACACTTCATCCTTATAATTCTACAAAAATTTGTAGTCCAAGCTACCCTGCGCAGTCCACAGAACTAAGATAGGACAGGGTCCATGTTATTCCTTTATATTTCAGCTCTAGATTCTCTTACTGCACCCTGCCTTCAGCTCATAGCACTCCTGCAGTTGTTTTAGGAGGTTTGGTCCAGTAGATGCTCCATCACTCTACCACTCCTGCTGACCCAAGATCTTGCAGCTCCCAGCTTGATCAGGTGTCAGGGTCTGAGATTTTGGGACCCCAGTAAAAGAAGTTTGTCCTTGAATTGAGGATCAAAGGGTGTGGTCTGTGATTCCTTTGAGAAACCTGAGACCCCGAAACTGGCCCAAAATTGCTGGTAATGGTTTCATTATAATGATAATGGCTGTCTAAAGTAGTCTTAGAAAATGACTTGTTTTGAAGAAGTGCTCTGTTATTGAAAGAAGAATGAGACCCTCCAAAATTGAATACCTCCTTTCAATACAAACTTAATTACTGATGATTGGGCGTGGGAATATGGACAAATGGTCTGATCACAGAGTGGGAAAGGAAGGTAGGCAAGGAGGAGGAGTCAGGTGATGAGATGAGGCTAGGAGAAGAGGGAAGATATAAGCAAGGCTGGCACAGCAATGGAGGAGATGAGATCCTGAATAAAGAACTGCCATAATCTATCCTCTGGCTCCTCATGACACTCCTTTGAATAGACACGCTGAGGCACCAAAGCCCTTAACAAAGAGGTGAGACTCTTAACATAGAGATAGACCCGCTGCCCTTAGGTACAATACTTAACAATCAGGAACTTATTGCACCAAGTAACTGCTTTTGCCTGCTGCCAGCCCTGGGCTTCATGCTTCCCTGAAGGGGATGTATGACCACAAGACTTCCTTGTAGGGGACCAGTTTCAGTATATCTGACTGGGTAATCTCTGGCTGACCTCCCAGCTCTGGTCCCGTCTCTCTCTTTCTCTGCCCCTGTGTTTCTGCTCTCCCTTTTAAAGGCCAAGTCCAAAGGTGTAGCCCAGGTGTATGAACTGACCATGAATCAATCGGTCATCCTCATGTGGTGTCAATGAAGCAACCTAGGACAAGGCAAGGAACTCACACCTTATCAAGGAGGTAACCTTGCCAAGTCAATTTCATATCTTGTTAAGGATACTCATTAATACCAGAGGCTAATCCTCATCAATGGGGACAAGGAAAAGCTAGGACAGTGCCTGGGAGTACTCAGTCCATGTTTATCATTATTACAGAGAATTATTCTCATCACCTTAAGGGGCATGGAGGGCAGACACAGGTGCTCCGCAGAAACCCTGTCCAGAGGGTGGGGTGTCTTGTCCCTCTTATCCTGGACCTCTCTGAGTCTCTAATAATGCTGTGTCCTCAGCCCCGGACCAGTGCCCTAGGTGGGGTTCAGGGCCCTTCCAAGGACAAAGTGGCCGTGCTGAGCGTGGATGAGTGTGACACTCCCGTGGCCCTGCAGTTTGGGGCTGAGATCAGCAACTACTCATGCGCAGCTGAGGGTGTTCAGACCAGCTCCAAGAAGTGAGCCTCCTGTGCATCTCTCTCTTGTCTATCCCCCTATTTCCTGAACTTCTTACCCTCTTTACTCTCCCTTCTCATCTCCTTTTTTTCATTTAATAGCATCTTATTTTTTTCCAATTACATGTAAAAATAGTTTTCAACATTCATTTTTGTGAGGTTTTGAGTTGCAAATTTTTTTTCTCCCTCCCTTCCTTCTCCAAGACAGTAAGCAATCTGATACAGGTTATAAATGTATAATCCTTTTGAACATATATCCATGCGTGGGAAAAAAATCAAAGCAAAAGGGAAAAACCATGAGAAAGAAAAAAACACAAAAAAGATGAAAATCCTATGCTTCCATCTGCATTCAGTCTCCATAGTTCTCTCTCTGGATGCGGATGGCATTTTCCATGCCCAGTCTATTGGAATTGTCTTGGGTCACTGCATTGCTGAGAAGAGCTAAGTGTCATAATTGATCAACGCATAATCATGTTGTTACTTGCCATCTATTTCCCCTTTTGCATTTACATCAGGTGGAAGCCTGGTCCCCTCAGCCATCTTCCTATCCATCTCTTCCCAAGGAATGTCCAGATCAGCCCCTCCCAGACCTGCCCTGGGTCTCACATCTCCTTCTCCTTAGGTCACTGGATCTGACCGGACCCTTGCTCTTGGGTGGTGTCCCCAACCTGCCTGAGAATTTCCCTGTGTCCCACAAGGAGTTTGTAGGCTGTATGAGGGATTTGTTCATCGATAGCCGCCGTGTGGATATGGCAGCTTTTGTGGCCAACAATGGCACCACTCCTGGTATGACCCCATCTGTCCTCAGAGGAGCTCCCGTGTCTCCAACTCCATTTGGAGCCTTCCTGATGGTCCTATCTCAAGTCCCTTATCATAGCCAGCAGTGGTACTTCTTCCAGTATGGCCCCCTAGGACCTGCTCCCCCTTGAGCACTGTCCTATGAATATCCTTCATGTAATCAGTGGTGTGTTCCCTTTATCACCCATTCCCCCACTTAGGAGGGTGGAGCACAGGAACTGAGTTTGGGAGCCTGCCTAAGGAGCTTGGGAACCCAAGCAGAAGGCAAATAGTGCCCTCATCTTACCTGTGTTTTGTTTCTTTGCTTGCTTCAGGCTGCCACGCCAAGCGCGCCTTCTGTGTCTCCAGCCCCTGCCAGAATGGGGGTACCTGCTCTGATGGTTGGGCTGGCTTCCAATGCGATTGCCCTGTGGGCTTCGGGGGAAAAGACTGTGGGCTTGGTGAGGGACGCTGGGAGAGGGAGGTACATGGAGGTGGGCAGGGCCTGCAAGCTCAGGATGGGAATATGGAAGAGGATTCTGGTGGGATGGTGGGATACTGTAGGGAAGGGAGTTACAGGGCCAAGACTTTAAAGTGGCACAGAGAGGGGAACCACAAACCAGATTGTGTTGGGGAAGCGTTGAATATCCCTTCTTTCTCTTTCGATCCTTAGCCATGGTCCATCCCTACCGTTTCCGTGGCAATGGAGCCCTGAGCTGGGACTTTGGGAGTGAAGTGACTATTTCTGTGCCCTGGTACCTGGGACTAGCATTCCGGACACGCACACCACATGGAGTCTTGCTGCAGATTCAGGCTGGACAGCACAGTTCCCTCCTGTGCCAGGTGTGAGCATGACTCCTGATCCCCAACCATCATCGTGCATCTATGCTTGGCAACATGCCCCCCTTCAAGCTAGCTGTGATTCCTCCTGACTAGAGAGTTCCTACGGATCTCTCCATTCTTACCGGGATAACTGGGAACCTCCAGATTCCCTTATTATCAAGCATCATCCACCATAGGATTGGCTTTTTCTCCACAGCTGGAAAGGGGACTCTTGTCCTTGGTGGTGGACAGGGGCTCTGGTCGAAGTGTCCGCCTTCTGCTGGACCAAATGATGCTCAATGATGGACGATGGCACGACCTCCGGCTGGAACTACAGGACGGCCGAGCTGGCCGGTCCGGACACTACCTCCTCACAGTCACAGTGGACTTTGGCCGCTTCCAGGTCTGAGCCCACTCTCCTGCCATCCTTGCCTGTCCTCTGCCCCATGACACATCTCTTGTCCTGCCCTGGACCTAGTTTCCTTGGTCACTCAGGACCCCCCAGGAGACCGTCTCCTCGACCTGCTCCCCCATCTCTCCCTGGCTCCATTGGGTTCCTATATGCTCCTGTTCCTTGTAAGTCGGGGGTAAGGCACTGGCCCCCTCAGGCCCCTGTTACTGTCAGCCCTGTGTCCCTTCAAGGGGTGGGCGTGGAGTTGAATTGTATGTTGACCTGCAGCTTCTTCCTTTGTCTTCCCCCCTCAGGACACCATGACAGTGGGAAGTGAGCTACATGGGCTAAAGGTGAAGCACCTCCATGTTGGGGGTCTGCTTAAGGCCCATGATGTCCATCGGGGCCTTGATGGATGTATCCAGGTAAGGAGGCTACCTAGCTCCCTCCAAAACCATGGGATACTGAAGGGGAATCAGGCTGGGAGGGAGAGCCTGAGGGCTGTCAGGTGCCCCAGGAACCCCTGTGAGAGGGCTGGAGGAGTCTGGGGGATAGGTCTGTATCAGAATGCACAGAGGAGGATTCTCATCTGGGGAGGAGGTCTTGTGTGACATAGGGTGCTCTTTGTCTTAGTGCTAGGGGGGATGTGCTCAGGACTGGGGGTGGGTTTGGGGGTCTGAGGGGACTTGCTTTTGGGTGCTCTTGCTGAGAATGGAAGGGGTCAGTCTGGGAAACTTGGAGTAAGGGGCTTGTGGGATTGGGAAGCATTCTTGGTGAGGTCCAGAGGTTTCGTTTTGAGAATGGGCTGGTTTCCGGGCTCACATTTGGGGAAGCTGTGGGACAGGGGTCAGACAGGGCACTGCTCAAGTAGGCTTTGTGGCTTCAGAATTTGGGGTACAGTGCTGTATCCCCCAGTGACCCATCTTCTGGCAGGGAGTGTGGCTGGGCACCGTGCCATCAGGGGCCCCAGCCCTCCCTCCACCCAGCAGTAAGATGAATGCAGAGCCAGGCTGCAGTGTGCCCAGCTCCTGTGCCGCCCAGCCCTGCCCTTTGCACGCCGACTGCCGGGACGAGTGGCAGACCTTCTCCTGTGTCTGCCACCCAGGTAGGATTCTGTGGGGGCTGGGCAGAGGAGGTGGGTTCTACAAGGGCAGTGAAAGGTTTTGGGGTTCTGGCCTGAAGTGGGGACCAAGAGACGGAGTGATGCAGGTCAGGGAGCGACCGCGTGCTGTGGTAGTGGCAAGGGCTGCTTCGGAGCTTGAAAGGCTGCGCGGTCTTGGGCCAGGCGGTTGGGCTGGAGGCCTTTGGAGGCCCCCTCCTGTGAGTCTGTGACAAGTGCCAGCTGTCCGTCCCCAGGGAGGGGTCGGGCGCTGAGAGGCTTCTCCTTGCCCAGGTTACTATGGGAAGGCCTGTGTGGACGCCTGCCGCCTGAATCCCTGTAAGAACAAGGGCTCCTGCCAGCGGCGGGCAGGAGCGCCTCGCGGCTACGCCTGTGAATGTGAAGGCGGCCACTTTGGCCCTCACTGTGAGCACAGGTGAGAGGGCTGAAGGTGAGGGGCTCCTCACCCTCAGAGGGAGCTTGTGGGGGGCAGTCAGGCACTTCCCTTCCCTGTTCCTCTGCAGAGTGGACCAGCAGTGTCCTCGGGGCTGGTGGGGGAGCCCCGCCTGTGGCCCCTGCAACTGTGACGTCAACAAGGGCTTTGACCCAGATTGTAACAAGACCAATGGGCAGTGTTATTGTAAGGTAAATGGGCTGCGGTGCACTGACTCCTTATCCCAGACCTTGACCTTTGATCCCTTGTCGCCACCAATGTCCTCAACCCCTCCTTTGATCCCTGAACTTGTTTTACTTGGACCTATGACTCTTGACCCAATTTTTAGACCCATATCTTGATTTTCTTCTTCTGACTCTTGACCTCTGACCTTGATCCTCGCACCCCACCCCTGTCCCCCGGCTCAGACACCTTGGCCCCGACCTCCATTCCTCTGACCTGACGCGCCTCAGGTCCCGGTTTCGGCTTGCCTGTGACTTTTGTTCCCATAATCTCAATACCTGCCCTGACTTCTGACCCCAGCTCCCACGACCCCTTCCCTAAGCCCTGACCTCTGACCCCAGGCCCCTGACCCCGTCCCCCCTTCAGGAGTTCCATTACCGACCCCGGGGGAGCGATACCTGCCTCCCCTGTGACTGCTACCCTGTGGGCTCCTCTTCACGCTCCTGCTCCCAGGACAGCGGGCAGTGCCCCTGCCGGCCCGGAGTCATCGGCCGTCAGTGCAACAGCTGCGACAGCCCCTTTGCTGAGGTCACCGCCAGTGGCTGCCGGGGTGAGCCGGGCCCCCAGAAACAGCTGCTTTCAGGGATGGGTCTGTGCTCGGTCTGAGGTGGGACGTGCAGTTACAGCTCAGGAGATCGGGGAGAACCTCTCACGTGGGGACATGTTCAGGTGTGCAGCCGCCAGGGGACAGTGACGCGCCACATCTGCAGCAGTGAGCCAGCCCTGCTTTCAGAAGGCCCTGTTTTATATAAATAGGAGCTTTCTTTCCCTGTTGACACACAGGTCTAGGCTCCGTTTGGCAAATGAACCATAGAGCAAAGATGATGCTTTAAAGTAACAGTGTTCAAAAGAGCCACGGACCTGGGACTCTTTGAATTAAAAGGGGCAATAGAGATCATCTGTTACAGAACAGACTACAGAATGTCAGCGAGAAACGAGGACAGAACCTGAGGACACAGAATGCTGGAATATAGAACTTTAGAACTAAATATGCAAAGTGACCTTACAGACCATCTAGATCAAACCCTCTTGTTTGGAGAGGGGGATTTGAGATCCAGGGAAATAGATTTCTGATCTCTGTCCTAATATTTCCTTTATTAGTGGGGTGGTACAGTGGGCAGAGCACCAGACCGGAAGTCAGGAAGATCTGAATTTGAATTCTGCCCCAGACACTTAGTACTTGTGTGATCCTTGGCAAGTTACTGTGCCTTTCTTAGCCTGTTTTCCTCATCTGTAAAATTGCCTTCCAGGGGCAATGTGAGAGTCCCATGAGTTAAACCTTTACAAAATACTTTGCAAACCTTAAGGTGCTTTACAGATGCTAGTTTTACAGACTCTAGCTCTCTCTCTCTGTCTCTGTCTCTCTTTATATATACACACAGATATAGATATAGATATATGAAATTTTTATTATTATCTGTCTGCTTATCAAAACTCCAGTCTTAACTGCAACCCCAAATAGGACTGTTTTCTTTATAACCATTGGTTATCTTTAAGTTTGGGACAAGCTTGTTTTTACAAACTTTGTGCATTTGAGAGTGCAAGTATAATTATGACATACAGAAGAAAATCCATTCCAGAGAGGTCCGGTGATCTGTCCCATTGCCACACAGCTAATACCTGGAAGGCAAACACAGGTCACTAACACAGACCTCCTGCCTCCGAATCTGGGCTTGTGGCTAAGCCCCCTGGGGGCTGGGGGCTCTGCACAGTTGTCGGGACTTGGTGGCCCTCTCTGCTGCTGGCTTTATTCGCTTTCTCCTCTCTCCTTCTCAGTGCTCTACAATGGATGTCCCAAATCACTGAAAGGTGGCGTGTGGTGGCCGCAGACCAAGTTTGGGCTCGTGGCCACAGTGCCTTGCCCTAAAGGATCCCTGGGTAAGCCTGGTTGGGAGTGAGAATTCAGTGGGACCTGGAGTGGGAGGGCACAGCCAGAGAAAGGGACGAGGGGCCTCAGGATTCTCTGACTTATCGGGGTCTCTGATGGGGGCAAGTTGGGCCTTTGGACACATTCCTCCAGGGGTAAGAAAGGGAGGGGAGATGGGAGTTGAGGGGATTTGGTTTGCAGCCTCTTCTCCGCCAGCTCTGCTGCCCCTCGCCCCCTCACCCTGTCATTTTCCCATTTCTCTTGGCTCCTGGGCAGGTTTGCGGGGAGCAGGTAAGTCCTCCCAACTTGTGCTCAGGGATGACTCTCCAGACCCCTTTGCTGGCTGAAGCCCTGCCTGCCTGCAATCCTTCCCCCTCCCCACTTGCTGCCTAAACTCTTTGCCGTCTCCCTCGTTGCCTGAAGTCTCTGCAGATCCCCACTCTTTTTGGCACTTACAAATCATTGGTTCTGTGGATTATGGAGGGCTCCTGCCTCTTTCCACAGATGGGACTGGGGAGCTGTGTGTGTCTGAGAGTGGGGAGGGGGAAGCGTGTTTGTGTTGGCTTAAATCTTCTTGCTGCTGCTTTCTTTTTCTTTTCCTGCTTCTTAATTTCAATTCTAAAAGGTTTTTGAATTATCTGCTAGTTTGGGATTATTTTTGGCTCTTCCCTGCTCTAATAGTACAGGTGATTGAGAACTGGCAGTGCTTATAATCCCCCCTCCATCAGTGTTCTTCACTTCTGCTCATGGTGCCAGCAGGCTTCAGGAGTTCTAGAATTTTGGACCTGGAGGTTCTGGCGGCTGAGGCAGGGGTTGGGGTGGGGGGCTTCCCCTGTGGTGACCTGGGGAGGTCAGTCCTCAAAGGTCACTCACTTTGGCCTTGATCTGGTCCTGGACCCAGGCTGTGTGGGGGTGTGGCCTGTGACTAGCACCCATTGCCTGGGGCTCGAGCAGTGATGGCTTGTGGCTTTTGCATAGGTGCTGCCATCCGGCACTGTGACGAGGAGAGGGGGTGGCTGGAACCAGACCTCTTCAACTGTACTTCCCCTGCCTTCCGGGAACTGGGCCTGCTGGTAATGTTTCCCTTCTCTCCTCTTCCTGTAATGAGGTGCAGTGGATAGACTGTAAGGAGCCATATCAGGAAGCCTTGAATTAAAATATGCCTAAGATGCTTCCTAACGTGTGACCTTGAGCAAGTGATATTTCTGCCTGTTTCCTCATCTGTAAAATGGGGATGATAATAGCATCTACTTCCTAGGGTTGTTGTGAGACAGGCACAGGGGAGTTCCTGGTACACAGCAGACACCTAATAAACGCTTGTTCCTCACCTACCTCAACATCCCTAGGCTCTCTCCGGCTTTCTAGTAGGTGGCTGTACTAGTAATACATCTGTCTTCTACCCCAGAGACCCCCTCCATATCTTCACAGCTTCCTAATACCCTTCAGCCTTCTGGAATTTGACTCAGGGTGGTAATGGCTCCTTCTTCCTGGCTCTACAACTTCTTCCAAGGCCCACCTAGTGTCTACTTTCTCTTAACTGATGCTTTTTGGAATAACTTCTTTCAAAAAGCTCAGAAACTTACAGTTTCTGTTACAGTTATAGAGTTCCCTCTGTTCCCCTCCCTCAGATCTATAGATACCCTCCCTCCATGGTCCTGTTGACAATTCCTATTTTGGATTCTTTGACATTAATAGCAGACCCCATATTGTGGTCCCAATTCAGAAGCTACATGTTCTAGTACAAAGAACCCTGGCTGTGGCAGTTAGATGGCCCAGTGGATAGAATACTAGGCCTGGAGTCAGGAAGACCTGAGTTCCACCTTGACTAGCTTTGGGAACCTAACTTCTGTTTGTCTCAGTTTTCTCAGCTATAAAACAAAAGAATCTATTTCTCAGGTTTGTTTTTTGAGGACCAAACGAGATATTTTTTAAAACACTTAACATAGCCTTACATGTAGTAGGAGCTTAATAAAGGCTTTTTTATTTCCTTCCTTCCTTTGGAATGCGTGCCCATTTTTTCGTTTAGAATGATTCTTTGTGATTCTGGGCAAATTCCTTTGTCTCCTCTGAGTCAGTTTTATTCTCTGTGAAATAAGGTCCTACTTATTGATAGTCTCAGTCTGCCAGTGTTCCTCGCTCTGTGCCCCTTGGTGTGGGTATGGGAGGATTAGCAGAGATGGGATAACTCTGGGAATCCTAAGGCCAAGTGGAGATGGGGGAGGAACAAGAGGGAGGCTTTGGCATGACCCTTGTCCCTTCTACTTCCTTCTGGACAGCTGGAAGACCTAGAACGCAATGAGACAGAGCTGGACACCATTGAAGCCAAGAAGCTGGCCCAGCGGCTTCGTGCGGTAACTGGCCACACCGAGCGATACTTCGGCAATGATGTCCACATTGCTGCCCGTCTTTTGGGTCGGCTCCTGACCTTCGAGAGTCGTCAGCAGGGCTTTGGGCTGACTGCCACGCAGGATGCCCACTTTAATGAGGTGACCCTGGCTATTAATTCTTACTCCTTGCTGCTTTTCTGTCCCTGGCCATCCCTGCTGACCCTAAGCAGTCTAATCCTAATGACTCCTGAACTACCCTGAATGACATCCTTATGGTCACAAGAGAACTCCCACTCCAGTAAGGAGAGCCTAGACAGGCCGGTGACCCTCCTGATTGTCTGAACCCCCCTCCAGATCACACAGTGACATTCTCCTCCTACCCCCATAAAGATCACAGAAAATGAATCTCAGAAAAGATGACCCTGGGCACAGACCTCTGACTTCAGAGTCTGATTGGGTAGCCCTGATTCACCTCCATAGCTGATATTCCCACATTTATAGAGGAAGCCCCTTTATGGGGATGAGGCAGCTACCCTCCTCACCCCTTAGTTCACTATTTATCACCAGCCAAGACTGCCGTTCTTGGTCCTCTTGAGCCTCACTTAATCAGCTCAGTTCTACAAGCATTAATGCCCCTGGACAAATCTGCTGAGCCTTTGATCCCACTGAATGGCAGCTAAGGATGCTGAGGTGTTCCTGAGGAGCCTGGACCCCGTCCTCCCACCCAGCTGAGCTGACAACAGTGAGAACTCCCGCCTTGTTTAAAGCCTTCAGCTGATGAGATCCTTTCTCCCCTTCCTATATAGTTGGATTTGTTATTTTCTTTTGGTGAGGCACTTGGCGTTAAGTGACTTGCCCAGGGCCAATTTGAACTCAGGCCTTCCTGACTCCAGGTCCTGTGTAATTGTTGATCGGGTTAGATAGCATCTATCAGAGTTCAGGAAAGGAGAGACAACCGAGGGTGGTGGGAGGCTGAGAGGAATGGGGGTGGGGGGGTGAGTTTCTTGGAGGTGTGACTGGGGTGGTCTTGAAGAAAAGCTAAGATTTGGAGGAGGAAAGATGCTTCTGGTAGAACAGTCTGGTTGGATTTGAGGATGAGTTGGCAGATCAAATGGCCAGGCCGAAGCAGAGCCTGTAGGGTCTGGTGAGCTCATGTGGACAAAGTGATGGGGAGGAGGAGTTGGAGCTTTCTCCTCTAGGGAGGAAGGAGCCCCTGGAGATTTTGGAGAAGGTGAGGGGAGGGGAACCAGCCTTTCTGTCCCAGTGCACCCTTTGTTCTGGAGGGTGAGCCCATGACTGCTGGCCCAGCTCCGTCTCAGGCCGGGCCTGGGTGCCTGGGGAGGTCACTGCCTCCCTCGAGGCCTTGGTCTCAGGGACATTTCTGAAATGCTAGGAAGGTGGGATGAGCAGGACTGGACTGAGCTTGGTAGATAAGGGAGAACCACAAGGCCTGGAACTTATGAAACCAGATGAAGGGCGGAGCCAGACAGAAATAGTAAAGTCATGGGATGAGGAAGCCAGAGCTGGACGGGCCCTTAGGGCCTGGTCCAGTCTTCTGATTTTACAAATGAGGAAACTTAAGCCCAGGGTGGGGGAGGGAGAGGCCTGCCTGAGTCACATAAGGAGAGCTGACATTTCTGTGGCCTTTTTAAAAAGTATTTTATGATCACATTTCCTCCCCGCAATGACTTGTCAGCTCATCCTGGATATTACCCCTCCTTTACAAAGTGGGAAGCTAAGTATCTTAGCCGGATTGAATCGGGATTTCTCCTGACCCCATATCCGGCAGTCTGTTCACTGTATTTCAGTGGCCCTCCCTCAGGAGCTCACCCCAACTTTCCCATCCTCAGAACCTGCTCTGGGCTGGCTCAGCTGTGCTGGCCCCTGAGACCCGGCAGCTGTGGGATTCTCCATGGCCACACGTCCTTGGTGGGACCCCGGCCCGGGGAGCCAGTGCAGGCCTGGTCGAACAGCTGGAGGAGTACACGGCCACATTGGCCCAGAACATGGAGCTCACCTACTTGAACCCCGTGGGCTTGGTGGCGCCTAATATTAGTAAGCAGGGACTCCGGGGGGCAGGGGGACAGGTGGGAGTCAGGAGTAGGAGGGAAGAGGAGGAGAAATTAAACTTTGCCCAGTGACCTTTGCCACCTGCCTTCCCCCAGTGCTCAGCATTGATCGAATGGAAACTCCTGTTCCCAACCTGGGGGGACATCGATATCCTCGTTACCACGGCAACCTTTTCCGGGGCCAGGATGCCTGGGATCCTCACACCCACGTAGTGCTGCCCCCCCCAATACCCCGGCCCCCGCAGCCGGAAGGTAAGACCCCGGGTGGTGGCGCAAGTAGCCTGGCCACTCAGTGTCCCCACAGCCCAGCCCATCCTGGGCACCAGAGCTGTGAGAAGTGGATGGGTGGGGAGCACTGACTGCGGCTTACCCTTTCCAGCTCTGCCCACAGGGGGCAGCAGCGATGCCAACGAGACGGCAGAGAGTGTGGCAGGCCGTGGGGGCCCCCTGGAGGCAGAACCGGGGCTCACCATCGTCATCCTCCTCATCTACCGAACCCTGGGAGGGCTGCTGCCCGCCCGATACCAGGCAGAACGCCGCAGTGTTAGGTATGGGGGCCGGGTGAAGGGGGCTGAGGGGATCTTCCCTGGCTCACCCGGACTCTGGGTCCCAGGGATCTGGGCAAGAGGTCTCCTACCCAGGCCTGCCCCTGCTCCCTCATCAGTGGGATACAGTGGCGGGTCTAGTTAATATGGAGTAAGAGGATCTGGGTTCTTTCCTCTGCTCGGTGACCCCCGGGCCTCAGTTTCTACAATCCCTAGAACTGTTCCCTACGAGTTCTTTATAAAGCGGGTTGCCCCCTCTCCGGTGGGGGTACGGGGAGGGAAGGGGCTCCGTGTCTGTTATTCTGGCTCACGGGGCCCCCGAGGTTGTGCTCTTTGTGCACAGGCCTCAGGACCTCTGCCAGGTATAGCAGGGACTGGATGCTTTACGGGAGAGAGCTCACGAGTAGGTGAAGTCCTTTCTGCTCTCTGAGCACTGAGTGGGGAGGTTACACTAGCTGGTTCAGGATTTTGCTGCTGTCACCGAGAGGCTCAGGACAGTTCTGACACAACAATCCTGCTCCTTCAGGCTCCCCCGGAACCCAGTCATGAACTCTCCCGTGGTCAGTGTATCTGTGTTCAAGGAGCGCAGCTTCCTGCAGGGCGTCCTGGAGCCGCCTATCACCCTGGAGTTCCGCCTGCTGCAGACGGCAAATCGGAGCAAGCCTCTCTGTGTGCAGTGGGAGCGGCCCAGCCCGTGAGGATGCCCCCCTTCTCCCCCTGGCAGCCCCTCGGGGGGCCCTCAGAGCCAGTGAATGATGTGCTGGCTTAGCCCTCCATGGGAAAGCCTCCAGCCCAAGGGGTAGAACTGGCCCAGCTCAGGGGCGCCCATCGGGCCCCAGTGCCCTCAGACTCGAGACGTCATCTTTAAGGGGGGTGGGTCCCGTGGGCTCTGAGGGCCTTTCTCATTAGATTCTCCGATCTAGTCTCTGTGCTTGGCTGGCCCCCGAGGCCCACACACTTGTCCCTGTCTCGCACCCACGACGGGGGCAGACGCAGGCCTCAGGTGCTGGTCTGGGCATCTGGACTCTGAACCCTGACATGACTCTCCACAGGAGCGACCCGTGGGGTGTGTGGACAGCCCGAGATTGTGAGCTGGTGCACAGGAACGGCACCCACGTGCGCTGCCAGTGTTCCCGGCTGGGTACTTTCGGGGTGCTCATGGACGCCTCCCATCGGGAGGTATGGACACATCCCTTCTCCTGGAGGCCAAGGCACATTCTAGAGTGCCCCTGAGTTGTACGGGAGCGGGGAATGATGGGCTCCTTGAGGGTGCTTGGTGGGAGGGAGGCTGAGGCTGTGAAGAATGGGAGGGTTACTCTGGAAGAACTGAGGGGTAGGGCTCAGGACCTGGGTGGGGAGCGGACCAGGAGCTGCCCCTGGGTTCTTCCTGAGTGCCCCTCCCCTGCCCGCAGCGCCTGGAAGGTGACCTGGCCCTCCTGGCTGTAGTTACTCATGTGACTGTGTCAGTGACCGTGGCTTCCTTGCTCCTGACTGCGGCTGTCCTGCTCAGCCTGCGAGGCCTCAAGTCTAACACCCGTGGGATCCACGCCAACGTGGCTGCTGCCCTTGGCCTGGCTGAGCTGCTCTTCTTCCTGGGCATTCACCGCACCCACAACCAGGTGCTCAGCTGGGGGTCTGAAGCCAGGAAAAGGGTCGGGGGCCCCGGTGGGGGGGGGGGGAGGTGGGCAGGAGTCACCCCCCATGGAGCTGAGGCTACCTCTGCTTTCCTCCCTTCCTCCAGTTCCTGTGCACTGTGATTGCCATCGTCCTTCATTACCTCTTCTTGGGCACCTTCTCCTGGCTCTTTGTGCAGGGTCTGCACCTGTATCGCATGCAGGCAGAGGCTCGAAACGTGGACCTGGGGGCCATGCGCTTCTACTACGCCCTGGGCTGGGGTGTCCCGGCCGTCCTTCTGGGTAAAGTCAACCTAATAATCAGAGTAATTATAGGACTTGCTTTAGGCCAGCACTGAGTGCTAAAAAAGCACTTTCTCCTTGGCAAGTAGAGGGGCCATTGAAGACACTTGGGCCCAGTGAGAAGTCATTTACCCCAAGATGATACAGCTAGAGAGACCCTAGTGGGTAAGATAGGCAAACACCCCCAGCTGTCCCAGACCGTGGGAGCCCAACTGCCATCACTGTCCACACCACCTCAGCCGCGACGTCTGAAGGAGACATGGCTGCTGCTCTCAGGGAACTCCTGCCATCTTCAATCTTTGGAGGGCTTGACTCCCCAGGTCCCCCCCTTTTTTTTTCTCTATAATCTCCTGGTCTGTTGATTCCTTGATCACCAAGTGGGGTAGAATGAAAAGAAAACTCACTTTTGATCCAGTTTGTTCTTGGGGAACCTGGGTCAAATCCACTTCCTTTCCAGAGCTTCAGTCTCATCCTCTAAGTGAGGATATTTAAATAGCTCAGCTCCCAGCTCCCCTTAAACACGCAGATGTTTTCACCTCAGATCACCCACAGAGCAAGCCCTAGCCTGCCTCAGTCCCTCAGGACTGTCTGTGGCATGGAGGAACAGCTGAGGAACTTGGAGAGAGGAAAGCCTTTTGGAAAAGGTCATTGAGGTGTGGCTCTCCTTCCCCTGAGGCAGGTGGGGAGGCTCACCTTCTGCAAAACAAGGGTGTTGGATCTCTAAATCCAGTGGCCTCCCTGAGCCTTGGTTTTTCATCTGACAGATGGACATGAAAAACCTCTCATTATCCACTTGACAGTGTTATTCTTAGGGCAGGTTTCTCCAAATGATAGATCCATTGGGATTATTGATCATAACAGTAATAGGCTGGTCAGGTTAGGTCTCTGTTTTTCACTTTAATCTGCGTTGTCTGAACTCCCCTCTCCCTTCATGGGGAAGGAGGAAGAAGTGTCCCTGTCTGGGGCAGTGGGTGGGTTCCTTGGGCCCATCTTGCCGCCCCCCCCCCCATCACCGTGTGTGATCAGCCTGTCAGGGTTGTGGGGAGGGAGTTGCTTCCTGCTCTAAGCCCTCTTTTCTCCAGGCCTTGCGGTAGGCCTGGACCCTGGGGGCTACGGGAACTCAGACTTCTGTTGGATTTCCATCCACGACAAACTGGTCTGGAGCTTCGCTGGTCCTATCGTCCTAGTCATTTTGGTGAGCCTCAACCCCAACTCCATCCTTCCTTCTCACCCCTCCCTGTCGGCCTCCCCTGGGGTCTAGGCTGGCACTGGGGGCCTTGGGGGTTGGTGAGAATAGACACCGACTTTTCTGCTTCTTTCTTTCCTCGTCTCTCCGTGGCCACACCCAACCCTGTGTGTCTGTCTGTCCCTGTGCACCCGTTGCGGTGTCTGTTTCCCCACCTTTCTGCCTCTTTGGTCACTTTTCTGCCTCTGCCGTGTTTCTGCTCCCCCTGTATCTCTGTTTGTTTTGTCCAGATGAATGGGGTCTTGTTCCTGCTGGTGGCGAGAATGTCCTGCTCCCCTGGGCAGAGGGAGGCCAAGAAGATGTCTGTGCTGTGAGTTGATGTCAGGGGGGTGGGTGGGACTGTGGGGGTCCAGACTGAGCCCTGCTAGGCTGTATGACAAGTGGCTGGGGCCTAGAACGTGTCGGGGAGCAGGGTAGGAGGGAAGGGGCCACCTGCCTTGCCCACTCTCCTCCTTGCCCCTTCAACTTCCTTAGAGACGCCCCTTTGGGAAGGAAACTCCACCGGCAGAATTCACCTCTTTGGGCATCTGTTTCTCCCTCTTCTTGTCTTGTCGTTTTCTGTCTTTTTCTGCTTCTCTCCCCATCTTTTTTTTCACTCCTTTGTCCCCATCCCGGCTTGTCGCTCTTTGTTTCCGCCTCTGCCTGGCTGCGGCCCTCATCCTTACCTCTTGCCCTGGTTTTCTCTGCCTCTTTGTCCTTCTCTCTCCTTCCCTTCATCTCTCTGGCCCGGCTTATCTGGGTCTTTTTAAACGTGCTGTTCTTCTTGTCTCTGTCCTTTCCTGCCTGTCTGTGTGGTCCTCTGCAGCTCCTTCCTGCTGCTCCTGCTCATCAGTGCCTCCTGGCTCTTCGGTCTCCTGGCAGTCAACCACAGCGTCCTGGCCTTCCACTACCTCCATGCCGGCTTCTGCGGCCTTCAGGTGACCCTGCATCTCTGTGCCCTGCCCCTTGTCCCAGTGGCCTTCCCTGTTGCTCCCTGGGTTCCCTGTCCTCTCCCTTCCACTTCCTGTCCCTTCACCGACTCCCTTCCTGCGCCATTGCCACAGGGCCCGGCCGTGCTGCTGCTGTTCTGTGTCCTGAACGAGGAGACCCGAGGGGCCTGGGCCTCCGCCTGTCTGGGCAGGAAAGCGGGAACAGAGGAAGCCAGGCCAGCTGCGGGCACGGTGAGGTGACCTCGGGGATGCTGGGGGGTGGGGGAGGGGTGGGAGAGGGCTGGGGGCTCCTGACTGACCAGGCTCCCCCACAGGGCCCTGGGGCTTACAACAACACAGCCCTGTTTGAGGAGAGCGGCCTCATCCGGATCACGCTGGGGGCCTCCACGGTGTCCTCTGTCAGCAGCGCGCGGTCGGCCAGGACACAGGACAGTCAGCGGGGTAGAGGCGGCCTCCTCAGGTACGGCAGGGAGCCCCGAGGCGCTCTGAGAGGTCAGAGCTGAGGAGAGCTGGAAGACCATGCAGGGCCAGCTCTTCCCATCCCTTACAGATCAGGAATTCTTCCTCTGGCTTCCCTGAGGAAGGGCCCGGGCAGCACGCCTGGCCAAGATGTGAGCGTCTTCTTCTGTCCCCTTAGCTCAGCTGGAGACCCAGCCTGGATTGTTACAGAGGCTTTAGAGCCACCATTCTGGAGCAAATGACTTCTCTCTGGGCCTCCATTTTCTCATCTACAAAATGGGGATAATTGTGTTACCTCTCATCTAGGGTTATGGTGAGGATCAGAATAATATTATATAGGTGAACCTCAAATTGCCATCAGACATAAGCCAGTGACTCTGTTACTGTCCAAGACAAGAAAAGGAAAAGCCAATTTAAAGAGAGCGCTGGAACCCGGGCAGGCACAGGGTCAGTCACCTGAGGGAACTACTTTCTCTGTGCCAGTCATTGGGCTGAATGCTTCATAATTCTCTCACTTAATCCTCACTGTCACCTTGGGAGGCAGGTGTCATTATTATCCTTTTTACAGATAAGTTAGGGTCATCCAGCTAAGGCTGGATTTGAACTCGGGTATCCTGATTCCAGTCTAGTATTCTGCCCCCTGCACCATCTGGCCAACCTTTCTGTTGTACTTTTCGATTTCAAAGTGCTTGTACATGTGTTATCTCATCTGATAATTCCCCTCTAAGGAAAGTAGCGTAAGAATCACTCCCATTTTATGGGTTAGCAATCTGAAGCTCAGTTTCGGAGGTGATTTTCCCAAAGTCACGGTGACAGAACCTGAAGGAAGATGATTTCAGCAGAAATTGAGGGGGACAGGGCGTCAGGGCACCGTAGCCATGAGGCATGATGCACACCAACACTGTCAGGATCAGAAAGTCACCAAGAGGTTGGGGATGTGGACAAAGGGAAGCAGAGGAAAGAGACAAAGGGAAACGAGTAAGGCAGGCTTTGAATTCCATAGTAAGAACCGATATTTCAACGTGGAAGGTGCTGGGGAGCTTCCAGAGTCCTTGAGGTCAACAAAGTGCATTATGGTGATGACTTGGACAAGGCTAGTAGAAGGGAGGTTGGAGGCAGGGAGATGTTGTTTTACTTCAGGAGAAGGCCAAGCAGAGCTTTTTTGTCATTGTGCAGGTCCATGCATATGCACACAAAAACACACACACAAATCTCTTCAGCCCTCCCCGCACCATCAAGTTCTCTGATTCTCCTGTTGTGTGGGCACATTACCCACAGAGTCCCATCCCACAGAGGGCACACCTTTTTGTAAGGGAGGGAGCAGCAGAGCAAGAGGGTCAGAGGGACCTGAGGATGCTTGTGAGCCAAAGGGGAAGAATCTGTAGAGAAGATGATTGAGGTCTCACTGATGGACACCCAAACTGGGAGGAGACCGTGGTCAATGTGTCAAATCCTAAGAAGCTGAAGCTGAAGACTGAAAAATGCTATTGGAATTGTTGATTAGGAAGAAGAAAATCTGGAGAGGTAGGGATGTTGATTTCTAGAGAGACAGGGATGCTGAGTAGGAAGAAGTCTAGAGAGGCAGGGATGAAAGCTAGACCACTGGGAGCTGAGTGAGAGAAGGGGTGCAATAGTATTATATTCTGCAAAAGTCTGGCAGTAAGGGGGCAGCTAGGTGGCGCAGTGGATAGAGCACCAGCCCTGAAGTCAGGAGGAACTGAGTTCAAATCTGGTCTCAGACACTTAACATTCCCTAGTTGTGTGACTCTGGGCAAGTCACTTAACCCTAATTGCCTCAGCAAAAAGCAAAAAAAAAAAAAAAAAAAAAAAAAAAAAGTCTGGCAGTAAGGAAAACAGAGAGAGAATTGTAGCTTAAAAGGATGATGAGCTCTAGAGGGAAAAATTGTGGATTCTTTTTTTTTTTTTTTTTTTTTTTTAAATAAGGGAGGCCTGGACATGTTGGTAGGCAAAGGGAAAGGAACCAATAGCTAGTGAGAGGTAGAGATTAAAAATGATACAGAAGGAAGGATAGAGCAAAGCCTAGAACAAGATGGGAAGGGCTGGTACAAAATGAGGGCTTAGTCTGGAGACAGGACAAAAATTTTCTGTAGGATTTTATTTTTCTTGATTTTATGTAAACAAAAACTTTTAGCAGTCATTTTTTAAAAATTTTGAGTTCCCAATTCTCTCCCTCCCTTCTTAAAAAGTCAGACATTTTGATATAAATTATACATGTGTAGTCATGTGAAACATTTCCACATTAGCCATGTTGTAAAAGAAAACACTGACCAAAAAACCCGAGAATTAAAAGTAAAAATAGTATGCTTCAGTCTGCATTCAGACTCCATCAGTTTTTTTCTCTGAAAGTAGATAGCATTTTTTGTCATAAATGGCAGTAGTTTGGAGGAAGATTTGAGTGATAAAAAAGCTCACAGCAAGAGATTTTTCAATCTTTTTTAGGAAGAGAGGAAGTAAGGTTATCCCATGAAAGGCGCAGAGGGTGAAGCTTCAGACTCGGGGAATTAGGAGCTCTCAGAAGTTTAAAAAAATTATTATTGTATGGTCCATCCAGATGGAGTTTGGGGGTTTAGTTCTGTGTGCCACATCTTATCTTAGAAAACTGTAGTATGCTTAGAGAAGGGAAACCTACCTGGATGGTCAGGTTTCTATATGAGGGAGACTTGAAAGACTTGGAGATGTGGTATCATATCACTTGCATTTTCAGCAGATGGAGGAGGGGCAGAAGGGAGAGAGAGAATTTGGAACTCAAAATTAAAAAAAAAAGAATATTAAAAACAAATAAATGAACTTGAAGGTGTTTAGCCTAAGGAAGAGAAGACTTAGAGGGACACACAGGAGAACACAGTGCCTGATATGTATTAGGAACCTAATAAATACTATTTGACTTCATAACTGCTTTTCAGTATTCTGCTTGATGTGGAAGGAAAGCTTTTTAACCATTAGAGTTGACCCAAAGTAGAATGAAGTGCTGAAGGAGATAGTAGGTTTTCTGATTTAGGGAGGGCTCCAAGCAGAAATTGGATAACCTCTTATCAGGAGTGTTGAGGACAGGATTCCTACTTAGACATGGGATGGAGCAGATGTCCTTGGAGGTTCTTTCCAGCACTGAGGTTATCCTGGGATAAGGTCTTTGCTTAAAAAATGAGTAATAATTAAAACAGTATGTAAATAATGTCAATCACAAATTACCCTGACTTGCCATCTCTATCTGTCTTCTAGAGAGAATGTTTTGGCAAAACATGGCTCAGCTGCTGACCACACTGACCAGAGCCTCCTGGCCCATGGTGGGCCCACAGACCTGGATGTGGCCATGTTCCATCGGGATGCTGGGGGAGGTAGGGCTCTGGGGAATGGCTGGCTCCAGAAACATTGTGAAATTCAGAGTGCTCATCCCTCAGAAGCAGGCCTGAAAGAATCCAAGCAGCACTAGGAATGCCATTTTTTCTCAGACTTCCTGGTACCCCTGTCCATCCAGTTCCCTCTTTCTTCGGATCTTCCAAGTCCCTGGTCTCAGTTAGTCACTTCTGATGTCCACTGTCCCCCAGGCATGGACTCAGACTCAGACAGCGATCTGTCCCTGGAGGAAGATCGAAGCTTGTCCATCCCATCCTCAGAGAGTGAGGAAAATGTCCGGCCCCGGGGCCGATTCCAGCACCCTCTTCGACGGGCAGCTCACAGTGAACGGCTCCTCACTCACCCAGCCAGCAGCACTCCCAAAGGTGACCTCTGACCTCCCTTTATAGGGTCCTCACAGGTGATCCCAATGACCCCCAAGTGCTTCCCACAGGTCTCCCAAAGATAATACCATTGACTAAATCCTCTGCACTCCCTCAGATCAGTTATAATGACAAGCAAGTTATCCATCCCAATTCTCCTCTCCCACATTTCCCCTCCCCTTGCCCTATCTCCCCTGTCAATCTCTGTGACTCTTAGGAGAGTTCTTGGGCGGCCCCTCGGACCTTTCTGAGTCTATGGCCGTCCTCTCTGGGACCCCCGTTTTCCCTCCCTGGCCTGACCTCCCTTGGCTGAGCTGCTCTCGCAGCTGGGGGCTCTGTCAGAGGTCTCGAAGAAGCATCGGTCAGTCAGTAACCCAGATTCCCACCTGCAGACGTGGATGGCAATGACCTCCTGTCCTACTGGCCAGCCTTGGGGGACTGCGAGGTGCACCCTTGCTCCCTGCAGACCTGGGGATCCGAGCGCCGCCTGGGCCTGGATGCCAGTAAGGACGTGGCCAACAACAACCAGATGGAGCTGGCGCTGACCAGTGGGGACGAGAACACAATGGGCCCCGCCCAGCTCGGCCACACCCAGCGGCAGAGGAAAGGTGAGAGCTCGGAGCCCCCAGAGCAGCTCCATCATCTGTGGCCCTGAGCCCTGCCCCAGAACCCCTTGCCCAGCTACCTCAGCATTCCTGCAGATTGGCTCCAAGACTTATCCCTGGTGCCCTTGCAGAGACTCTCCCCATGGGATCCTAGGCCCAACCCCCAGGTCCTCCCCTGCGAGCTCCCTCAGACCCCCCCAACTCCCACACCTCATACTCTTAGTAACAGCCTTCCTCCCAAGATCAGCTTCCAAACGACTTCTAGACTGTTCTTGGGATTTCTTAGATTTGACTCTTCCCTTGAGTCCTCTCATCCCAAATTCTCCTCCTAAAATCATCCCCTTGGAGTCCCAGACCTTCCCCTTTAGTGCTTTAAGATGCCTTCCTCAGAAACCTCTGGGATACCCTACCAGATGTTCCCCTGAAGATGTCTGGGACTCTCTCCTGGTGCCTCTGAACCCTCTTTTCCCATTCCCTGAAAGTGTCATCTTCCAGGTTGCTTTTGAGGGGATGATAGCTGTCTAGACATTCATCCCCTGAAGTGCCCTTCTGGCCTTAGTCCTGTTGTCCCTTTGGCATTTATGTCCTGCTCTCTGCAGTTAGCTTATACTCTTTCCACCCTCAGGTATCCTGAAGAACCGGTTGCAATATCCATTGGCTCTCCATGGGCTGCCTTCCACCAGTGCTCGAGGGGCTCCTGAGCTGTCCTGGTACCGGTCCTCTACCTTGGGCCACCGGGCAGTACCGGCTGCTTCCTATGGCCGCATTTACTCTGGCACGGGTAGCCTCTCCCAGCCAGCTAGTCGCTACTCCTCTCGAGAACAGTTGGATCTGCTGCTTCGTAGGCAGATGTCTCGGGAACAACTGGAGGAGGCTACCCCTCTTCCCATGTACTCCACTAGCCGTCATGGCTCCCGGGAACAGTTGGAGAGGGTCTCTAGCTGCCATAGCTCCCGGGAACACCTGGAGACCATCCCTAGCCGCCATGCCTCCCGGGAGCATCTGGAAACTATTCCCAGTCGCCATGGCTCCCGGGAGCATCTGGAGACCATTCTCAGTCGCCATGGCTCCCGGGAACATCTGGAGAGCTCCAGCAGCCGACATGGCTCCTGGGAACATCTAGAAGCCTGTCTTGGTGGCTCTGAGCCAAGGTTCCGGGGTAGCACACTGCCTCGAAGGCAGCCACCCAGGGACCATCTGGATGCCCTGGCCACCCGGTTTGGGTCCCGGGAGCCCTTAGACTCTGGGGCATCTCAGGAGTGGCCAAGCCCATTGCCCCACCTCAGGGGCTCCAGAGACCAGCTCTTGCCTACGAGTCAGAGGTCTCGGGAACAGCTGGATTGTTTAGCTAGGAGCTCAAACTCTCCAGAACAGCTGGACATAAGGCCCTGTCGGCATCCATCAAGGGAGAACCTGGAGCCCCTCTCCAGGCGGCTCCCCTCACGGGAGAATGTGGCAGCTTGCCCAAGCAGGCCCCCTTCCACTGAACAGTTAGACATCCTCTCTTCCATTCTGGCTTCCTTCAACTCCTCAGCTCTCTCCTCCTCTGTGCAGTCTTCCAGTACGCCTTCAGGCCCTCACACCACCGCGACGCCTTCTGCCACGGCCTCAGCACCAGGGCACTCCACACCTCGTTCAGCTACATCCCATAGTATCTCAGAGTTGTCGCCAGACTCAGAGTAAGTAGGAGACTGAGCCATTGAGCCACTCTGCATCGGTCCATTCCACACAGCCACCCATCCACTCTTCCATTCTTCCCTCCAAAAGGCCCTTATGGATGGATGTTTTGCTATGGGCATATATGCCCAAGCCTCAATGCTACCAGCAGGGAAACAAGTGAACAGCAAAGGATCCTTATGACCTTAGAATAGACAAGACACACACTTTAAAAGTTAGTTAACAGACGATATTAAGCCAATCCGTTCTATGTCCAGATTACAGCAGTAGGGCAGTGACTGTGAGGGAGCCTAGCCTTGCTGCTCCCATATGGTATACAAAAGGGAGAAAGAGGTGGATGTGGGACCATATTGAGAATTTCCTGCTAAGGAAACAGGGACTTGCCAAAGATTTTCAATTAGGGAATAATAAGTAAAAGTGATGCACTGGGAAGATTGTTTTGGCAGCTGTGTGAAGGATGGGTTACAGGGAAGAGAGAGCAGAAGCAAAATTATAGTATTAAGGATGATATTGCAGTACTCTGTTGGAGAAAATGAGGGCCCAAATTCAAGTGGTGGTGGCGGAGAGATATAAATCACTCATGCTTGTTTTGTGGACAAGATGGCGAGATGAGGGCTAGATATTGATACTATTAGGTATACATGAAATCGGCTGAATCTCCACATCCCACGCAGGCTCTCTATAACAACTTGAAGGGAGCTTTCTAGCTTGAGTACCCTGGGAATGTGTGCTTGGCCCTTTACTGCTTAACATATTTATCAGTGAATTGAATAAAAGGCATAGATGGCATGCTGCTCAGATTCCTAGGTGACAGAGAGCTGGTCTGGGGATAGCTAATATATTGGAGGACATAGCTGCAACTCAAAACCCTCAAAATCTAATGGGGGTGGGGTTCGATGTAAGGGGCTTAAAGCTCCATGGGAAACAGCTGTGAGACCAGGCAATGCAGTGAGCCTCTGGGAGCTGTAGGCTGCATTAAGATCCACAGCCTTAGGGATTGAGGGAGGTGGCTTGCTCTCCTGCCCTTGTCAGGCCCTATGCATTCAGAGCTGAACACCACATTTTAAGGACATTGAATAAATTTATATATATATATATATATATATATATATATATTTATATAATTTATATATTTATATAATATATAAATAAATAACTGTGTCAATGAGTCACCTGGAGCCTGTCCTGAGGATGATGACCAGGAAGCCATAAAATTTCATCTGGATGAATTTGAAATGTTTAGAAGAGCAAGCTTACAGGGGAATGGAGAGTTGTGTAGAAAAGGGTTTGGATTCTCTCTGCTTAGCCCCAGAGAATTACTCCCCTATGAGTAATAAGGGAAAAGTTGCAAAGAGACATATTTAAGTTCATTGCAAGAAAAACTGGCTAAAAATCAGGGCCATGAAAAGTGGAAATGGGATGCTTGGAGTGGAAGTGGGCTTACTTTCATGGGGACCTTCACGAGAAAACTGGATGGCCGCTTGTTGGGGATGCTATAGAGGCATTCCAGGTCAGCCTCTCTAGTCTCTATGAGAATTGTTCTGTTTAGCCCTAAAGGGCAGTGAATAGATGATGTTAGGGAGCAGCGAACGGGGACATGGTTCAGTTCATTAGAAGAAACAACTTTCTAATAATCATAGATGTCCAAAGGAAAAATGGACTGCTTTGGGATTTAGTAAAGAGGGGAGATGGTTGTTTTCAAGTGAATCTTCAAGTGAAGATCAAGTATAGAGATGATTTCTGTTTAGCAACAGTTCAGACTAGATGTCCCTCTGAATTTCCTTTCTGTTCTGAAGTTTCACAATTTTAGGAGATGTTTTAGAAGTATAATAGCTAAGATCTGGCAATTACTGAATATAGTGGGTAAGGAGGTGGGTATAGATGTGTTGGAGATTTCAGGTCTAGGTGATTAGAAAGAAGGTAATATCCCTAATAGAAAGTTGAGAAAAGGGCTAAGTTTGGAATAATGACTTCCAAATAGGGCATGTTGCATACACAGGAATATTTTTATTGATTGGGGTCATGATAGAGTAAGTGTCTCGTGCTTTGTGATCTTATATGTAAGCTATTATTATTATTCAGCAGGCCTAGACCTCTGAAGAGTAGGATGGGGTATATATGTTTGGGAGCCATCTCTACAGAAGGGATCATTTCACCTAACCATGTGAATTGATGAGGGACAGACTGTGACAAAGCTTCCTTGTTAGAAAAGGAGAGAGATTGGAGGAGGGTCCTTAATGCGGCTGGGGAGCAAGAAGCAAGCTAACCAACTTTTGTCTCCCTGCCAGTGACTTCATTAGTTAACTTTAACTTCCACTGACCTCTTTCTTTAGATTTAATTTCATTTTTCTGTTAATAGACTCCTCCCCTCTAACCTTCTGTCCATATACTGGCCTACCATTGAACAAAAAGAAAGAAAGAAAGAAAGAAAGAAAGAAAGAAAGAAAGAAAGAAAGAAAGAAAGAAAGAAAGAAAGAAAGAAAGAAAGAAAGAAAGAAAGAAAGAAAGAAAGAAAGAAAGAATGAATGAATGAAAAAAAGAAAGCCCTGAATACAAATATGTATAGTCAGATTTCTTCATTGGCCGTGTCCAAAAATTTCAATTTTATTTTCAGCTACAAAATCTCTCCCACTCACTTTCTCCTCCTCCATTAAGAAAGCACAAGAAACAAAACCCATTAGAGCCACGTATACTCAAAAAAAATTAATCAGGTTTTTCAGAGAGGTTTTTACTCTGCATCAGTTCATACAGGTCTCCCCAGTCTCTTATGGAATAGTTCATTTCATCCCATTCTTGTGCCATTAATTTATCCATTTCCCACTAAGTCCTTCTCCTGATGCCTGGCCATTTATTAGTGACCTTTGCTTGATCACTTCTGAATTCTAACCTTTTTTCACCTTTTTGATTTTGCAGAGTCACCAGAAGTGAGGGCCACTCCTGAGAAGCTGACAGTGGCAGAGGGGAGGAGAGAAAGGAGCAGGAGGTGGCTTGGAGCAAGGCACAGAGATCTCCAGCACAGGCTTGGGGTCTCTCCCATCTGCCAGCTCTGGATTAGCAGAGGAGAGTTTGGGGGTGCAAGGATCCCTTCCCCCTCTCCTGCTCCATCTAGACCCCCTGGCTTGTGAGAGGCGGGGCTCCCGTTGGCTCATCCCAAGCTGGAGCTTCTTTCTGTAACACTTGGGCACTGTGTGTGCAGGAGTGTGCATGCTGGTGCGTGTCTGGGGAGGGGCCGGGGCCTTTGAGGACTTTTATATATTTTATACCTTTGTAATCAGAGAGAAAGATGTCTATCCTTATTTTTAAGCTTTTCTGTCCCATAGCTTCCCTGGGCTATTTGGAGCTGGTCTGGTCTGGGAAAAAGTGGCTGGGTTGGGACAGAGTGAGGAGCTAGCAGGGTCTGTGGTCTCCATCCATCCATCCCTACAGCTCCATTGCCCTCCGACTTTCAGCATTTATCCCCCTCTTTTTGTCTCCCAGTGCCACATGATCCTTTCTTCAGCCCCATCAGTCTTTCTTTTCCCTCTTACCTCTGTTATGTCCTCCACATTACCTTTCTTCCCAAGCTCCATCTTACCTTAGGATCATTATGGAATTGGGAAGGACTTTCTCACTCACCTAATCCCATCCCCTTATTTTACTGAGAGGGAAAGTGACTTGCATCAGATCACACAGTTTGGCTACAGAGTGGCAGAATCATGATTTGAACCCACATCTTCTGGCTATAAATCCAGAGCTCTTTCCATTATAGTCCTCCTCTTTTGCCCCCTCCTTCGCTGCCCTGGAGGGGCTCCCCTTCGGGGTCTCCCCTGGAGGGTGACCTCCCCTGCAAAGGAAGCCTCCCCCTTCTGCCCCTTTTTTCTCTGGAGAGGCTGGTGGAGATGAGGTGTCCGACGTTTCTCTCTCTCCCCCATTCCTCATGTGTACTTTGTTCAGATTTTTTGAACAGTAACTTCCTATTTTGTTTTCTTCTCTAGTGGCCTGAGACCCAAATTCCTCCTGGGGGGATTATACCCAGACCTCTAGAGCTTGCTTTTTCCCAGAACAGAGCTTGAAGGGGGTAGTTCCTCCCTGAGCTGGGGACATGCCTCAGGCCTTTCTTGCAATTGAGCCTGGCAGGGTTGGAAAGAACTTTTCTCCCTGCCCCAGGACCCTACTTCCAGACCTTCAGGTTAGGGGGGAGTGCGTCCCCAGACTCAGCTTGTGGAGAGGGTGATAAACACAGACCACTCCCCAGGCCCTGTCCTAAGCTATGTGTATGTATGTATTGTGGAGTCACCCTAACCCCCATCCCCACCATTTACTGCCTTATAACCCTCCGGACGAGCGGAGTTTAATATTTATTCAAGCAGCAGACATAATGTTTACAGAGTGAGGCTTGCCTTCCTCGATTGCTGGGGGGAGGTGAGGGGGAAAGGCTCTGCCCCCCTGGGGGAGGGGGTGCCAGTCCTTTATTCCAATACATTCCATGGTATCCTCCTGTCCTCCGGGATGGTCCAAGCTGGGAGAGACCCCTACACTCTGAAGTTGGGGGGAGTTAGTAGTTCTTCCCTCCCCTCAGGGAAGGGAGGGAAAGGATGAACAGCCTGGGATGAGGGGGTTTGATTTTCTCCTTCCCCTCCATCCTCCCCTCTGCCAGGCTGTTTATGGTTGGATTGGGTACAAACTGGGGGCGACTATGTTTACAGGAACTCCCTCAGACTTAGCCCTCTGGGGCTCAGTTCTTCCTGTCTTCTATATTTTCTTAAAAATAAGATACATACTTGTTAGGACTTCTTTCAAAAGAATGGTTTTTGTTTTGTTTACAATATGAAATTTTAGACTTTGGTGCTTTGTTTACATTTTGGAACTATGGGACTTTGTTTACAGTTTGGAACTTGAAATTTTGTTATTTTGTTTACTGTTAAGCTTTTGGGATTTTGTTACTTTGTTTACAATTTGGAATTTTGGACTTCAAGTTACTTTGCTTACAGTTGAATGAGGGAGGGAGGGAAGGAGGGGAGACATGAAAGATTGAGAAAAACTGTGGCGATTCAAGCTGAGAGCTCGGCACTCGCCCTTTCCCTCAAATGTCTGCCAGCCCCAAGTTAGTTCATTCTCTGCCTCCATACCCCACTGAAAAGGCCCTGGTGCGTTCGTACCCCTGGCTCATGGGGAATAGCGTGTCTGTCTTTTAGAGGAAGAAGGCTCTCCCTCTCTTACTTGAGCAGGACAATGTGGAATGGGGGGGGGAAATACCATTTGCCAAGGAGATTAAAAGTTCCATCACCTATGAGTGCCAAATCCCCCTTTCAGCCACATTCTTGGTCACCCATTCACCTCACCTTCGTGCCAGCCCCTTGCTGATTGTGTCCTAGGTTGGAGTGGGGAACCAGGGCTGAATGAGCCCCAGGAGAAAGGATGATTCAGAGCTGGAAAGGACTTAGTGATCATGGAACACAACTGTTTGGTTTTATGGGGGGGGCAAGAAGGGGAAACATTCAGGTGGTTAAGTGATCTCCAGGATCACAGCTAGTAAGTGGCAGAGTCAGGGCTCAAATCCTGAGTTATCACTCTTTCCACTACACATCCTGCCCTCTCTCCTGCCCTTCCATGTCTCCGTGCAGACAGCCACAGAAGGGGGAGGCTGTTTCCCTCTCCTGCTTCCCCAGAAGCCACTTCCCTATATGTATAAATTGTGAAAGCCCGGGGAAGGGGGTTGGGAATAAACTTCTGTAGAAAACAGCTTCAGCCTCCATCTGTCCAGAGGAGAAGAAAGGGGGGGGGAGGTAAAAGGGGGTAAGGGTCCTGGGGGATTTCTTATCAAAATGTTAAGGCCTGGAGCAGCCCAAGGTATCAAAAGACAGAGGGGACCTACCTTCAGGGATAGATGGACTTGAAGCTAAACTTCCCTCCTAAAGGAATCCTGAACTATTTTTACCTTCATTCCTTTCATCATCCCCGCCATGGAAAAACCCAGTCCAGGCTCCAGCTAATCTATGTCTCCTGGGCTGGATCATGTCTGATAATGTAATCTCTGTTACTTTTTTCTCTTTTTAGACCTCTAGTAATTGGGTAACAGATTAACAACTAGAGGAGACCTCAGAGATTTCTAGCTTAAACTCTCATTGCATAGGGGAAGAATCAAAAGCCCAAATTAGCTGAATTGCCCAGTGTCCCAACTAGTTTAGCAGCAGAACTAAAACTCAAATCCAGGTGATTTGACCAAATACAATGATCTTTTTTTATCAGGTAAAAGCATTAGAAAACTTATTCCTCAGATTTGTAGGTGTTAAAAAGCTGAGAGGTAAATTTGGAATTGTGGAATCAGTCTTGCAGAGAGGAGAGGAGCCTTCAAGAGAATTTCCTCTAACTCCCTAATGTTATAGATGGGGGAGCTGAGAGGACAAGCTGAGTTAGTGGCAATGGCAGGATTAGAATCTAGATCTGACTCCAGGGGTCTTTGCAGTGTGACATTCAGAACCATGGTCTAGTGAATAAGCATTATCACCTGAATAAACAGGATGATAAAGGACATCAGCATTGGGATCCAAAAACATCACAACAGGCTAGAACAGTGGGCTGAACCTAAGAAAATTATATTTAATTGGAATAAATAGAAATTGTTTTTAGCATTTTAAAAAACCTAGGTAGCAGCTAGAAATTATTTTCTGTGACAAGATTTGGGAGTTTAAGTAATCCTTATTTGTAACAAAGGGCACAATTCAGGAACCTTTAAACTTCTGGCCCCAATCTGGTAGAGTCTGGAAATATCAATAACACTTCTCCGCTGATAGCACAAGGTCACCTTAAAAGCACTCAGGCTTATGCAGCATCAAATGTAGAATGAGTTCTAATTATGCAATAAAGGATACAGAAAGGACTTAAGAAACCTGAGTCTCACCTTTATAGAAGCAAGGGTGCTCCATTTCTCCACCCTAGAGAGCTGTATAATTCCAAATAGGACTTTGTTCTATTCACACCTCTTTCCCCAGATGCTCCCTGGTAGTTCTCCTTCCCCAAAAGATGGTGTCAATGCTTCCAACTGCTGATTTGTGGTGAAGTTACCTGGAATCTAGGCTGCCAATGTCAAGGTTCTAGTCTATATGCTCATTCTACAAGGGGTCTCCCAACCCTATTTTACCACAAAGGACCACCTCATATAGTACTGTGTGAATCTTTACTTTCTGTGTACCCTGCTCAAGTCAGAGTGTCCCACTCCTCCTTGAGTTAAGGTGAAATCATTTTGTTTATCTTCCACTTCTAGTTTCAGTATTTCCTCCT
Source organism: Myrmecobius fasciatus (assembly GCA_023553655.1). NCBI lineage: Eukaryota > Metazoa > Chordata > Mammalia > Dasyuromorphia > Myrmecobiidae > Myrmecobius > Myrmecobius fasciatus. The sequence goes on along the minus strand of JAJPUD010007541.1, from coordinate 63,827 downwards.
GATTCTTGGAGACATTAAAGGATATTCCATTTGCCTTTACATGACTGTCTTTCTTTGGAGCAACTGGCTGGGCCATACTGACACTCCTGGGACAGTTTCCAGAAAGAACTGAAAAACTGAAAGGAACCTCATTCAAAATTCTTTTGATGGTCCATAGTATATTGTGATCCTGAGAGCTCTCAAACTTCCTTCAGTGCTGAGCCTTAAAATGACATGGTCATGGTTTCATCACTGGGGAAAATGATCTTTTTTTTTTTTTTTCACACTCCTCAGGATGAGCTATCAAGATAAGGGTAGCAAATGGCTTTTCCAGACCTGAGTAATATTTCTCTTCATCCCCACCATGTTAAAAATGCTCTACAGAGTAGAATCTCTCTTTGAAACCTCCTTTTCCTTACACATAATTTCATTTTCAGTATTTTTGGAGTGACTCAATAGTATTAGCAATTTTCCCTGTAATTGACATTGACTTGAAAATTACAGGAACATAAAATATGAGAATAAGAACAATACAAATAATGCAAAAAAATGCCACCTGCAACCCATAGAAATAGAAAATCATAGATGAATTTCTCAGATAATTGTGACTAGAAGGAAGGAATTTATGATCAAAGAACTAAATGGACAACTTTGATTGCATTAAATTAAATAGTTTTTGCACAAACAAAACCAACAACAGAAGCAAGATTAAAAGGGAAGTACAAAGCTGGGGGAACAATCTTTACGGCCAGTATTCCTGAAAAATGTCTAATTTCTAAACTATATAAAAAACTGTCAAATTTATATGAATACATGTAATTCTCCAATTGATAAATGATCAAAGGATATGAACAGTTTTTAGATGATGAAATTAAAGCCATTTATAGTTATATGAAAAAATACTCAATCTCTATTGATTAGAAAAATGCAAATTAAAACAGCTGTGAGGTACCACCTCACACCTCTCGAATTGAGTAAGATGACAGGAAAAGACGATAAATGTTGTAAGGCATGTGAGAAAACTGGGACACCAATGCATTGTTGGTGGAATTGTGAAATGATCCTACTATTCTGGAGAGCAATTTGTTACTATGTCCAAAGGGTTATTAAATTATACATACCCCTTAATCCAGCACTGCCATTACTGGGTCTGTATCCCAAGGAAATCATAAAGGAAGGAAAAGGACCCACATGTGCAAAAATAATTGTAGTAGCTGTTTTTGTAGTAGAAAGAATTGCAAAAGGAGTGGATGCCCATCAATTGGGGAATAGCTAAGTAATTTGTGGTACATGAAGGTAATGGAATATTATTGTTCTATAAAAAATGATTAACAAGCTGATCGTAGAAAGGTCTGGAAAGATTTACATGAATAGATGTTGGGTGAAACAAGCAGAACCAGGAATACATTGTACACAGTAACAGCAAGAAGGTGCAATGATTAACTATGAAAGTCTTGATTCTTCTCAGGAATTCAGTGATCTAAAGCAATCCTAATAGACTTTGGACAGAAAAATGCCATCTGCATCCAGAAAAAAATCTAAGACTGAATGTAAATCAAAACATGCTGTGTTCATTTTTTTTGTTTTTTTTTTTAATCTCTCCCATGGTTTTTCCCTTTTGCTCTGATTTTTCTCTCCCAACATAATTTATAAAACAATGTATTAAAAATAAAAACTATACAAAAGTCCTTTAAAAGAATAATAATTCTATAAGAATAATAATAATGTTACTGTCAAATTTTAGATGGATTTCTCAGATAATTGTTACTAAATATAATCCTGGCCCTCTTGAGAAAGTAAGGGAAAGAGGCTGTGTGTTAGGTTTGTAATATGACATGGCAGTCAAAAGATCTAAGATTGAATCAAATTTAGTGCAGAGACTGGGATGGCCAAGGTTGTAGTCCTGTGGTTCTCTGCTCTAGCCAGATCACATCTAGAGTATCATATTTAGTTTTGAGTGCCTCATTTTAGGAAGGAAATAATTAAAATTGAACTTGTGCAGAAGAGGGTGACCAGAATGAAGTGGAAGTGGATTGAAGACCCGCCTATATCTGGATCCACTGAAAGATGGGTTTGTTTATACTGAAGAGAAGTCAGGCTGTCTTCATATATTTGAATATTGAGAAGAATTTGGCTACTTCTACAATGCTCTAGAAAGTAGAAGGGAGAGTAACTAAGTAGATTTTAGCTTGATTTAAGGAAGCCCTTTCAAACAAGCTTTCCCAGTAATGGAAAATACTGTGTTGGTAAATCGTGATCTTCCTGTATAGAAGATCCTTCCTACTTCCCTTTAGCCTTCCCTTTCCCCTTGGGGGTTACCTTATAACCACATCATGTATAATTTGTATATACCTTGTTATATATTTTATCTTCCATTAAAATGTAAGCTGTTTTAGAACAGGAACATATAAAGACTTCTTGTACACAGCAAACATAATAAATAATTGATTTGACATGGTCAGGCTTAGACTAGATGGATGTTTACATGTCTTTGAAGCTTTAGGAGGCTCTCTTTGAAGTCCCTTCCAGCCAAATGTTTTGTTTCTGATCCTATGTCCAGTCCTGGGATTTCAATTGAATTGGAAGGCTGAAGGCTTTGCATATCCTCTTACTCCACTTAGTTCTATGAACGCTTGATTTCCCTCACCCTTCAACTTCCCTTTCCACCCTACAGGGCTTGGTGCTAAGATGCTGAAGCCCAGCCACTGGATAACAGCAAGAGGGGTAGGGGACCTTTTGAAAGCATTGCATGGAGAAATCCCAAGTCCCTAGGGCTTCATCCCTATCTCTATCTCTAGGAATAGTTCCCAGGGCAGAAGACAAGGGAGTATGGCCAGAGGGCCAGGGTTTAGCTGAGAGGTAGGTAACACTGAAGAACCCATTCTCTGATCCTGACTGACCCCTCCTGAACTCCCTTTGTTCTATACCAAACCAAATCAATCCCCTGCCTCTGCCTTTCCTTTCTCTTCCCAGGGCAATCTTGGTCTAAATTCCCACCCCTAGAGACATGGGCAAATTATCCCTCAGAGATCTAGGCCCTTCCCCGATCAGGTTTGTCCCAGAAGCCTCTGCTCTGATCTGGCTGCAACTATAACCTTAGCCCTGGTCAGAAGCTTGACGGTGACCCATTGACTGACAAAGCTTGACCTGGAAAGGGCCCTTTTCCTATTTAGGCCAAAGACTTATGGAGTTATGGGGGAGGGTTAGAGAAGGCTGCCTCTGACCAGAGTCATACAATGGCAGGATTAGAAAGAATTCTAAAGATCATCTAGGCAACTACTCATGTTTACAGAAGAACTTACACAGTGTCTGGGGGCACTTTCCGTCACTACTCACAAGGAAATCTGATGGAAATTCCAGGTTCAAGGCAATATTAGCACCTGAAACTAAAGTTTACAAACTCCCACTGATGTGTTTGCAGCTAGGTCAGATCTGGCATGAGATCCTTAAAGAGCTGTGTGGTCCTGGCTAAGTGACTTGAGTGAGCGAATAATCTTTGTTTGTCTCAACTCCCTCATCCATAAAATAGGACTAACAATAACATCTACCTCCCAGAGTTGTTTCAAGGAGAAAATGTAAAAATATTAGTAAAGCCCTTTGCAAATACCTTATATTATCACCCCAGATATGAATGTGTTAGCAAGAGGATATAATTCATTCAGAGCTGACACTTAATGAAAAATTTCTCCCCTAAGCCTAGGGGGCATATAGTACACATTGCTCCAATGGGAAAAATGCACACTCATAAGGAACAATTCACATAGGGAACAAGTGCGTGTGTGGAATATAAGTTCCAAGTATCCTAACGTCCAGCAGTCTAACAATAACTAGGCCACTGATGTCTCCCAAGGATGTTGCTGCTCTATTCCCACGAGGTGGTTGCTGGCCTCTGGTCTCAGCTGGAAACAAGATCTCTGCCAGTTGCTGCTGTTTGACTATGATCCACTGTCTCTTTCCTGGGGAAAGTGGGAGTTGTTCTACTTTCTTAGTTTAAAAGCAAAAGGGGAGGCTTTTCTCTGGCTCTTTTAGAAAAGGCAGAACTTTTACCCCAGAACCAGCAGAATGCCTGTTTTGTTTCCTCAGTCTTGGCTACTGAGATCTTCCAAATCCCTGTCAGGAGTACCTCAGACACAAATTGCTGAGTTCTAGCACAAACTCTTGGGTTTACTCTTTCCTTTGAATTTCTCTTCTTAGTTAGGGACTTCAAGCCCCCATCCAGCTACTTTATCCTAGTTAACAGAATTCTATACACTCCATAATTTTCTAGGTGAGTCCAATAGTAGCTTTTATTTCCCAATAATTACCAAACAGCTTTTAAATTGGGGATTCCTGGTTTTTTTTTTTTCAAACTTTTAATTCTCTTCTTCCAAGCAGAATGCATGAACAAAAATACAGTCTTCATAGAAGCCAATTGTTTCTGCAACAGCCTCAACCTACCTAACAGCTAAGCTGCATCTTGAATCTAGCCTCTATCAGCCAGTCTGAAAAGGACATTTTTTGAAGTAATCTAGCTAATCAATCACAGGGTCTGGACCAGAATCCAGGATTCCAGACAGAGCACTTCATTCCCTGTTTCCTTTCCCAGTCCTTCAGTCATTTGCCCCATCTTGGACTCCCAAGAGTGACACTAGCTTGTATTCTCTAAGAGACAGTTTCCTGGGGAAGATCTACATATTTCCTATCATTGATAGTTGTGTGTAGATATAGTCAGGGCTGGGGGAGGTGAGGCGGTGTCTTGTGCTACAAATGGGAAGGAAGTAGCATGGAGGATTAATCAAATCAGAAATTGGGCATAAGGGAGGCACCCTTAGGGAGCTCCCCAGACCTCTCTGCATTTTTCTTTGAGGCTTTGCTTGTAGATATTTTCAAGTAATTATCTTCTGTGTTTGTGTCTTGAGCTTACCTGTTACTTTACTAGTTCTTTATGGCCACCTCCTTCAATTTTCCTCATTTTCCAGCTTCATTCTTGCTTTTTAAAAACTTTTACATTTTTTCCCCCAATTACATTCCATTCTTGATCCCAGTACTATTTAAGGGTCCTCTGGGATCTTTTAGTCCCAGCGCTCCCTGCTCTGGGGTTCTCTCAGTTCCTTTTCAGTCCTGAGCGCTAGATAGCTGCTGCCATCACCACTACTGGACTTCTGGGCCAGCCCTCACTGCTGACAAAGGCCTCTGTCTTCCCAAGCTGCTATGAACAGAAAAAATGACTCACTGGGGCTTTTTCTTGGTTTTCCTGATCAGGATTTCCTCTGATACATTTGTCTAGGTTGTTATCGAGGTGAGTTAAGAGAGCTGGGCAGAAATGTTGACTCCTCTCCCAGATAACTCATTAACAAGGAACTTGTTTCTATGTTTCAGTTCCGTTGACTCTCCAACATCCCATTTGGGGTTTTCTTGGCAGACACCGGACTGGTTTGTCATTTCCTTCTCCAGCTCATTTTACAGATGAGGAAACTGAGGCAAAAGGAAGAGGCAAACTTGCCTGGGGTCACACAGCCAGGTGTGCACTCATACAGGCGAGTCTATCCACCCAGTCACTTAGCTGCCCCGGAAGGATTCTTAATGTTTTTTCTTTCTTTAGCCACGGAAGCCTAAAGACTACCTAAAGATTAGTGTTTTTTTTAAATGCACAAAGTGCACAGGATTACAAAGAAAATATGTTTATATGGAAATAGTTATTAACATAAAATCAAGTTTACAGATATGTTCGTTAAGGACCCTCTTAGACAAGAGTCTAAAAGGAAAGCCGTCGGGATAGGAGACTGACCCAAAGGGAAAGGACGCGTGGTGGGGAGCACGTGTCGGGTCTCTGGGAGGGACAAATGGAGGCAACCACAAGCTGGGCTGGGGGTGCCAGGAGCTGGGGTCGACTCTCGACCTGCCTCCCCTCAGCTTTCTGAGTTTTACGGAAAGAGAGTATGGACAGGAAGAAGTTAAAGCTCCCTCTTGCAGGCCACGCCTTCCCTTTGCGTCATGGGATCCGCCCCACATCTGAATTATGATTGGTAAATGTTCTACTATATAGCACGCCGATTGGCCGTTGGGAGCGCGCACGGCACACCATCGGTCCCGCCCCCTTTCCTCCTTCCCTTCCCCCTTCTGCCCCCCTCCCGGGGCCCGCGAGGAGCCCCAGTGAAAGGAAGCCGGGCCGTGCCGGCTGAGGTAACGCTGAACCTTGGACTCGGACCCCACCCCCGCCATGGTGCCACAGGAGCCGCCCGGGTGAGTGGGTCCTACCGCACCAGAGGTGTAACTCTGGCCCTATGGGTCCGATTGGACTCATCTTTCGGTTTCCGACTCCAATGTGACGTGACTTTTGACCCTCGAGTCTGGGTCACCCTAAACTTGAACTTTGATCCCCTAGCCGACTTCTGACCAGACACCCGATGTGGGTCGCCAAAGAGTTGATTCCTACTCTTTTCCCCAGAACTGATTATCGGACCTCTGAACCCAGCCGACCCCAACCTAATTATGTCTTTGGTTTATGATTTCCAGCCCAGATAACCCAACTAATGCCTATGAGCCCCAATCCTAGTCCTAGACCCTGCTCTGCCCTAGTCTACTTCAAGGATTCCCATTTTTAACCTCTGCCCCCAGCCCACTTCGGGACGCTTCCTAGGGGGGGCCTATCTTGACCTTTGACCTTAACTCTGACCTTTGACCCCCAAATGATGATGCTTTCCCCCCCCCCCGGACTTTCTCTAACTTCTCCCCCCAATCATTCCCGTGGTTCGTTCTCCAGTCCTGGTCTCTCTGGTCCCTGGCCCCACGTGGCTCTGGAGGGGAAAGTGAGGCAAGTACCCTGGCGCAGCCGCCCTCCCTTGAATCTAGTTGGCTTGCGCATCATGGCATCACCTCCCTGACGCCATGGCCCTCTGCGGGAATGAGGGACCAGCTTCAGCAGCTTGGCCTGGGAGGACAGGATCGGTGGGAGGAAGCTCCGGAGAAGCGCCTTTCTGTTCTTGTAGGGAGCCGCAGCCAGAGGCTGTCCCAAAGGGGACTGGGCTGCCTCCATAGCGGGCAGAGGCTAGCGGCCACCCCTTGGCCCGATGGTAGCAAAGGATTCCTGGTAAGGGGTCAGGTTGGACCAGTGATTCCGGGGCTCACCTCCCCTTTGATCCCTCGCTGATCTGCTCCTGCGTTCTTTCCTCACAGAGCTGTGAGCCACCAGTCATCCTAAACTTCGGCCCCTGAGCCAAGCCCCCCTGGCCTCTTCTGTCTCTGGGGCCCTGTAATGTTGAAAGAGCTGGGAAGAACCCGTTATGGACTGAGACCAGGAACCAAGCGGCTCAGGAGAGAAGGGAACACCTGGGCCACTTTTTGGAAACGTTATTCTTACTGAGTGTCTACTCTGACACGGGGATGCCCAGAAAAAAGCAAACATAAAACCTCTCATTGGAGAGAAGGAATGTAACGTAGCCACAGATGAGTAATGCCAAGGAGGGGAAGGCACTAACAATGGAGGGTTCGGGGAAGGCCTCATTCACCTGAGCCTTGGCGAAAATTAGGCATTGTAAGAGGAGACAGGAGGTGAGAGGGTGGCAGGGTCAAGTGAAAGTTTGGCTTCTTTTAAGGACTGATGAAATGGTGAGTTTGTAGATGGCAGGGAAGGAGCCAAAAACAGAAGAAACTGAAGGCTCAAGAGGAAGTGATTGGGAAAGGAAAAGGGAAGAAATGCAGTCATAGCCAGAGGATAGCTCGGTGCCAGACATATCGGGAGTACTTAATAAATGCTTTGATTGATAGATCAGTCGAGAGGTAGACTTGGTAAGAATCCCAGGATCATTAATTTAGAATTGGAAGGAATATAAAGGTCATCTAGTCCAGCCTCCACATTTAGAGATGAGGAAACAGTCCCAGAAAAGATTTGGCAAGGGGAAGGGGTGGAGGAAAGAGATAGAAGGGGAGGGAAAGAAACAAGCATTTATTGTGCCTTCTATGTGCTAGTCACTATGCTAAGTGCATTAGCACCTAGATCTCATTTGAACCTCACAATAATCTGTGAGTTAGGCGCTTTTAGGGGAAACTGGGGCAGATGGAAGTTAAATAATTGCCTAGCTAATGTCTGAGTGGATTTGAACCCAAGACTTCATAAAGCCCCATGTTCTTCTATCGAGTAGGTCATATAAGAAGGAAGGAAGTTGCCTAACAAACCCAAGTTGTTTGATTCTAGAGCCTGTGTACCAAGGGACATATTTCTCAGAGATTGGAACAAAGGAAGAGAGAGAGTGAAAGTGGGATATAGAGGGTTTTAAGGATATGGAATAGAAGAGAAGAAGGGAGTAATATAGAGGTTTTGTTTTTCCAATGAGAAAGGGGGCAAAGTCTTCCACTGTGGTGGGGGAGGGACAGTTTATGGCTGAGACATCAAACACATAATGTTAATTTATGGCTTTCCAAGTCAAAATGAGGCTGCAGGGGTCTGTTTCCATTTGAATCTGACACCCCTGGAATCTTGAGAAGGTTCAGAATAGGACCTTCTGGGGAGAATTTTAGGGTCCCCACAATCGGGACATGACCTGGATGATTATTCAGCAAAGGAAACTGGGGAGTGGTGAGAGAGTAGGAGGGCCAGAAGAGAGCTGTATCATGAAGATCTGGAGATGAGAGAGTATCTAGGAGCAAAGGACAGTGCTATATGGGGTTATAAAAAATCAGTTGGAGAAGAATTAAAAAATTGCCATCCAGCAGCGAGGGTCTGTTTATGACTAGATAAGGAGTTTGTGGCAGACCTGGTTTGCAAAGCTTAATGATTTTCTCTTCCCATAGGAGGAACAGGTGGTGGGAGTAAGTCAGGATTAAGGATTAGCAAGGCATGAGACAAGAGGTATCAGGCAGGGGGCAAGCATTCAAGGGTAGAGGGCTGTGTCTTATGGAAATGGCAATTTCTAATGGGTCAAAACTGAAGGGAAGAATGTGGGGATCACATCAGGAGTGATGGCCTGGGAGAATAGGGAAGAAATGAGGGTCTATAGGTTTTAATGAAAAGAAAGAACAGGTTTAGGACAGGTGAGACAATTGGAAAGGTGGAAAGATGGGAAGTTTTAATTAGAGAGGAGAATTTCTGAGTTGAAGATTCATGGAAATCAATTTTCTTTCTTTTTAAAAAAATTTTATTAAAGCTTTTTATTTACAAAACATAGGCATTTTTTTTCAACATTGACCCTTGCAGTTTTCTGTTCCAAATTTTTCCCTCCTTCCTCCCCACTCCCTCCCCTAGATGGCAGGTAGTCCAATACATGTTAAAATATATATTAAATCATATATATATATATATATATACATATATATATATACAGTTATTTTGATGCACAAGAAAAATTAGATCAAGAAGGAAAAACAAAAAAACCGAGAAAGAAAACAAAATGCAAGCAAACACCAACAGAAAGCGTGAAAATCATATGTTGTGGTCCCCACTTAGTCCCCACAGGCCTCTCTCTGGGTGCAGATGGCTCTCTCTGTCAGAAGTCTATTGGAATTGGCCCCAATCATCTCATTGTTGAAGAGAGCCACATCCATTCAAATTGATCATCATATAGTCTTGTTGTTGCCGTGTGTAATGATCTCCTGGTTCTGCTCGTTTCACTCAGCATCAGTTCATGCAAGTCTCTCCAGGCCTCTCTGAAATCGTCCTGCTGGTGGTTTCTTACAGAGCAATAATATTCCATAACATTTCATATACCATAACTTTTTCAGCCATTCTCCAATTGATGGGCATCCCTTCAGTTTCCAGTTTCTAGCCACTACAAAAAGGGCTGCCACAAACATTCTTGCACATGTGGGTCCCTTTCCCTCCTTTAAGATCTCTTTGGGATATAGGCCCAGTAGAAACACTGCTGAAATCAAACAATTTTCATGGTATTGGTGTGATCTGAAATGGGGCCACTTCTGTTGATGGCTCACATAGAGTGGAGGTGAAAGGAACTATAGAGGGAGAGTGCAGGGAGTTAGAAGGGTCTTCAAAGTAAAGATTAAAGTCTCTGAAGAAAGAGGCAGGAGAAGAGGAAGTCTGTGGACCAGAGGCCCAAGACTACTTGGAAAATGAACTGGAATTCAGTAAATGGTGACATCCTTGATCTCAAGGATGGAGAAAGTGGTCTGAAAGGGTTGAACTTGAGACAAGAGGTTCCTGAGTAATGGTAGCACAGGAGGGGTCTGGGAGTGGTATTGGTGAGGGCTGGGCAAGGAGTCAAGCAGGATGCCCACTTCTCTTCTTGGCTTAGAGTATTAAAGGGTGTGAGAGGAATAGTGACTGGTAATGAAGAAGATAGTGAAGGATGAGACTTTTCAGGATAAAACCAAGTTTCCATGAACATAAGATAGAAGGGGTGTCAGAGAAAGCTCTAGGTGAAGGCAGGTTTTGTGAAGCATAAGGTCACAGAGGGCAGAGTGGAAGGAGCAGGGGGCCTTGGGAATGGGTTAGAAGGTGGACTAATGAAAAAATGCTGACCTTGGATTCAAATCCTGCCTCTCATACTTATTTTGCAAAACGGGGTAATATCTCGGAGTTGTTGAGATTTAAATGAGATAAGGTATGTAAGTCATATTGCAGACTTTAAAGCGCTATATAAATGTCAGTTGTTAGTCACTTTTATTTTTGAAAATGAGAGGTTAGGGACGGGGAGCAGGAGAGTAATGTTTTAATCTTCAAAGATGGCTGGTTAGTTGAATTCAAATCCAGCCTCAGATACTTAGTAGCTGTGTGACCCTGGGCAAGCCACTTAACCCTGTTTGTCTGAGTCTTCTCATCTACAAAATGAGCTGGAGAAGGAAGTGGCTCCTATTTGATGTCTCCATCTTCTTTCCCTCTTCAGTCCCTCCTGTGCATAGCATCTTCCTCATTCTCTGGTCCAAACACCTCCTCTGGTCAGGAAGTTTCAATGATTGTTGGTTGCTTGTGGAAGAAAATTCAGATTCTTTAGCCTGGCATTCAAGGCTCCTCCAAAGCCAACTTACCTTGTCCAGCCTTGTTTCACAGCCTTCTTGGCACATATTTTCCCTCAGACCAATTGGACTTCTCTGTTACACAAAATATCCTAGAGTCACCAGCCTTTGTGCCTTTGTTCATGCTATTCCCTTTGCCTGGAGTATCCTCTTCCTCCTTCCCCAGAACTCCTGCATGTCCTTTAAGGTCCAGCTCAGACAGGATTTCTTCCATGAAATTCCTCCCAAATTTACCTTCCAAAATTACCATTGATTTCTCAGTTGCCCGATCTAAGGGCCTTTTCTAGAGTTTTAGCCTTCTTGATACCTCTGCAGCTCTGCTCTGGTTTTTGTAACCTGCTTTCTCTTGGCTTTCTTCCTACTTGTCTGACTCCTCTATCTGTTTCCTTTGCTGAATTGTTGTCTGTGTCATGGCCCTTAAGACTCTTTCTAGGATTCTTTTAACTGTCCTCTCTCTCAGGGAGCAAATCAGTTCCCATAGCTTTAATTATTATCTACATGTAGATGACTTACAGAGTGATATATTGAACTCCAGTCTCTCCCCTGAGCTCTCGCTTCTGTCCAGCGACTATGACCCTACCATCCAGATGTCCTGTGAGCATCTCAAACTCAACACACCTAAAAGTTTTCTCCAAAACTCACACCTCCTCCCATTTTCTGTTGAAGGTACTACTGTTCTTTTAGTCATCCAAATTGGCAACTTCTGCATCAGGGCTTCTTAAGCTTTTTCCACTCATGACCTCTTTTTACCGGAGAACAATTTGCATGACCATGTCTTAAATCTAAGTCGAGGTGTTTCAGGTCACACAGTGCAAACTGAGCATGTTGTGTGTGCAGAACCAAGGTTGCGGTGAAGTCACTTGATGTAGCACAGGCAGGTGCTGTCAGGAATACCTAGGATTCGTGAAAACAGAGAAAGAAAACTATAGACCAATTTCTCTAATGAATATTGATGCAAAAATTTTAAGTAAGATATTAGCAATGAGATTACAGAAAGTCATCCCCAGGATAATACACTATGACCAAGAAGGATTTATACCAGGAATGCAGGGCTGGTTCAATATTAGAAAAACTATCAGCATAATCAATTATATTAATAACCAAATTAACAAAAACCATATGATTATTTCAATAGATGCAGAAAAAGCTTTTGATAAAATCCAACACCCATTCCTATTAAAAACACTAGAGAGTATAGGAATAAATGGGCTTTTCCTTAAAATGATTGGTAGTATCTACTTAAAACCACCAGCAGCCATCCTATGTAATGGGAAAAACTAGAACCATTCCCAATAAGATCAGGAGTGAAACAAGGCTGCCCACTGTCACCATTACTATTTAATATTGTATTAGAAATGTTAGCTTTGGCAGTAAGAGAAGAAAAAGAGATAAAAGGAATTAGAGTAGGTAATGAGGAAAGCAAATTATCACTCTTTGCAGATGTCATGATGGTACACTTAGAGAACCCTAGAGACTCAGCTAAAAAATTACTAGAAACAATTCACAACTTTAGCAAAGTTGCAGGATTCAAAATTAATCCACATAAATCATCAGCATTTTTATATATTTCCAACAAAGTTCAGCAGCAAGAGACACAAAGAGAAATTCCATTTAAAATAACTGTTGATAGTATAAAATATTTGGGAATCTATCTGCCAAGGAAAAGTCAGGAACTATACGAACTAAACCAAACTACAAAACACTTTCCACACAAATAAAGTCAGACCTAGTCAATTGGAAAAACATAAAATGCTCAAGGGTAGGTTGAGCGAATATAATAATGACATTACTACCCAAATTAATTTACTTATTTGGTGCCATACCAATCAAACTCCCAAGAAATTATTTTACAGATCTAGAAAAAATAGTAGCAAAGTTCATTTGGAAGAACAAAAGGTCAAGAATTTCAAGAGAATTAATGAAAAAAAAAGGCAGATGAAGGTGGCCTTGCTGTACCAGATCTAAAACTATATTATAAAGCAGCGGTCATCAAAACCATTTGGTACTGGCTGAGAAATAGAGCAGTCGATCAGTGGCATAGGATAGGATCTCAGGACAAGCTAGGTAATAATGTTAGCAATTTAGTGTTTGATAAATCCAAAGACCCCAGCTTTTGGGATAAGTACTCATTATTCAACAAAAACTGCTGGGAAAATTGGAAACTAGTGTGGAAGAAATTAGGGCTGGACCCACACCTAACACCACATACCAAGATAAGATCTAAATGGGTTCATGATCTAGATATAAAGAGTGATATTGTAAGCAAGTTAGAGCAACATAGTATAGTTTACCTCTCAGACCTGTGGAGATGGAATAAATTTATGTCCAAAGAAGATTTGGAACTCTTAATTGAACACCAGATAGATAATTTTGATTATATTAAGTTAAAAAGTTTTTGTACAAACAAAACTAATGCAGACAAGAGTAGGAGGGAAGCAATAAATTGGGAAATCATCTTTATATTTAAGGGTTCTGATAAAGGCTTCATTTCTAAAATATATAGAGAATTGTCTCATAAGAATTCAAACCATTCTTCAATAGATAAATGGTCAAGGGATATGAACAGACATTTTCAGATGATGAAATTAAAACTATTTCTAGTCATATGAAAAGGTGCTCCAAATCACTATTGATCAGAGAAATACAAATTAAGACAACTCTGAGGTAACACTACACACCTGCCAGATTGGCTAAAATGACAGGAAAAGATAATGACAAATGTTGGAGAGGATGTGGGAAGGCTGGGACACTGATACATTGTTGGTGGAACTGTGAACAGATCGAACCACTCTGGAGAGCAATTTGGAGCTATGCTCAAAAAGTTATCAAACTGTGCATACCCTTTGACCCAGCAGTGTTTCTATTGGGCTTATATCCCAAAGAAATCATAAAAGAAGGAAAGGGCCCCACATGTGCACAAATATTTGTGGCAGCCTTTTTTGTAGTGGCTAGAAACTGGAAACTGAATGGATGCCATCAATTAGAGAATGGCTGAACAAATTATGGGATCTGAATGTTATGGAATACTATTGTTCTGTGAGAAACGACCAGCAGGATGATTTCAGAGAGGCCTGGAGAGACTTGCATGTACTGATGCTAAGTGAAGTGAGCAGAACCAGGAGATCATTATACACAGCAACAACAATACTATGTGATGATCAATTCTGATGGACATGGCTCTCTTCAACAATGAGATGTTTCAAACCAGTTCCAGTTGTTCAGTGAAGAAAGCCATATACACCCAGAGAGAGGGATGTGAAATGTGGACCACAATATAACATTTTCATGCTCTCTATTGAGTTTTGCTTGCATTATGTTTTCTTTCTCAGATTTTTTTTCTTCTTGTAAATCGGATTTCTCTTGTATAGCAAGATAAGTGTGGAAACATATATACATATATTCGATTTGTCAAGTATTTTAACATAATTAACATGTAGTGGATTTCCTGCCATCTAGGGAAGGGGTGGGGACCAGGGGGGAAAAATTTGTAACAGAAAGCTTTGTAAGGATCAATGTTGAAGAATTACCCATATATATGTTTTGCAAATAAAAAGCTTTAATAAAAAAAAATTGTAGTTTAGTTCATATAGTTTCTGACTTTTCCTTGGCAGATAGATTCCCAAATATTTTATTCTATCATCTGTTATTTGGAATGGAATTTCTTTTTGTATCTCTTGCTGCTGAATTTTGTTGGTAATATAAAAAAAAATTTGTAAGAAAAAAAAATACCTAGAATTCTTTATGTGCTTGGTTTTGAATTAGTTTTTCGTTGTTGTGTTCAGAAACCTTTTACTGCTGCCAAATTTTTCATGATCCCCACCTTCAGTAAAGCAACCCCATCCGGGGAAGGGACTCATAGTTTATTTTTTATTTTTTTATTTTTTTTGTTGAGGCAATTGGGGTTAAGTGACTTGCCCAGGGTCACACAGCTAGGAAGTGTTAAGTGTCTGAGATCAAATTTGAACTCAGGTCCTCCTGACTTCAGGGCTGGTGCTCTATCCACTGCGCTACCTAGCTGCCCTGCTCAGCTCCTTACTCTTAATCTCAACAGATCAAGTCAGTTGCTAACTGCTATTGTTTCTCTCTCTAAATATATCTGACTGTGTGTCTACTTGCCTAGCTTACGTTTCATAAAAATTCTAGGTGGAAGCTTTCTGTTCCAAATCTGTCCTTGAACAGAAAGCTTGCCATTGGTGGCTAGTTCACAGTCATTTCATTTTTGTATAGATCTCCTTTTACAGAGACTTTTCATAAGCTAAAGTCTGCCTCTCTATCAGTTGTACCCAGTGGGCCTGGTTCTGCCTCTGGGCAGAATTCTTTTTTTTTTTTTGTTTTGCTTTCTCAGTATTTTATTTTTCCAATTACATGTAAAGGCAGTTTGTTTTTTTAGAGGGGCGGGGAGTTGGACTTTTTTTTTTTTTTTAAATTTTATTTTATTTGCGTAACATATGTGTGGGTAATTCTTCAACAATAACCCTTACATAGCTTTCCGTTACAAATTTTTCCCCCCAACTCCCCACCCCTCCCCTAGATGGCAGGATATCCACTACATGCTAATTATGTTAAAATATTGGCAAATCGAATATATGTATACATATTTCCAAACTTATCATTGTTGTGCAAGAAAAATCTTATCTACACAAACGATATATCAGATAAAGGAAACACAATGTAAGCAAACATCAATCAAGGAGTATGAGAATGTTATGTTGTGGTCCACATTTCGCATCCCTCTCTCTGGGTGTATATGGCTTTCTTCAGTGAACAATTGGAGGTGGTTTGAAACATTTCATTGTTGAAGAGAGCCATGTCCATCAGAATTGATCGTCATATAGTACTGTTGTTGGCGTGTATAATGATCTCCTGGTTCTGCTCATTTCACTCAGCATCAGTTCATGTAAGTCTCTCCAGGCCTCTCTGAAATCATCTTGCTGGTCATTTCTTACAGAACAATAATATTCCATAATATTCATATACCATAAGTTATTCAGCCATTCTCCAATTGAAGGGCATCTATTCAATTTCCAGTTTCTAGCCACTACAAAAAGGGCTGCCACAAACATTCTTGCACATGTGGGGCCTTTTCCTTCCTTTATGATTTCTTTGGGATATAAGCCCAATAGAAATGCTGCTGGGTCAAAGGGTATGCACAGTTTGATAACTTTTTGAGCATAGCTCCAAATTGTTCTCCAGAATGGCTGTATCCGTTCACAGCTCCACCAACAATGCATCAGTGTCCCAGCCCTCCCACAACCCCTCCAACATTCATCATTAACTTTTCCTGTCATTTTAGCCAATCTGACAGGTGTGAAGTGGTATCTCAGGGTTGTCTTGATTTGCATTTCTCTGATCAATAGTGATTTGGAGCACCTTTTCATATGACTATAAATAGTTTTAATTTCATCCTCTGACAATTGTCTGTTCATATCCTTTGACCATTTATTGATTGGAGAATGGCTTGAATTTTTATAAATATGAGACAGTTCTCTATATATTTTTGAGATGAGACCTTTATCAGAACCCTTAAATGTAAAGATGATTTCCCAATTTATTGCTTCCCTCCTAATCTTGTCTGCATTGATTTTGTTTGTACAAAAACTTTTTAACTTAATATACTCAAAGTTATCTATCTGGTTTTCAATTAAGAGTTCCAGTTCTTCTTTGGACATAAATTTATTCCATCTCCACAGGTCTGAGAGGTAAACTATATTATGTTCCTCTAACTTGTTTACAAAATCACTCTTTATATCCAGATCATGAACCCATTTAGATCTTATCTTGGTATGTGGTGTTAGATGTGGGTCAAGCCCTAATTTCTTCCACACTAGTTTCCAGTTTTCCCAGCAGTTTTTGTCAAATAGTGAATACTTATCCCAAAAGCTGGGGTCTTTGGGTTTATCAAAAACCAAATTGCTATAGTTATTGCCTAGTTTGTCTTGTGATTCTATCCTATTCCACTGATCGACTACTCTATTTCTTAGCCAGTACCAAATGGTTTTGATGACCGCTGCTTTATAATATAGTTTTAGATCTGGTACAGCAAGTCCACCATCTTCAGCCTTTTTTTGCATTAATCCCCTTGAAATTCTTGACCTTTTGTTTTTCCAAATGAACTTTGCTACTATTTTTTCTAGATCTGTAAGATAATTTCTTGGGAGTTTGATTGGTATGGCACTAAATAAGTAAATTAGTTTGGGTAGTATTGTCATTTTTATTATATTCGCTCGTCCTACCCATGAGCATTTTAAGTTTTTCCAATTGACTAGGTCTGATTTGATTTGTGTGGAAAGTGTTTTGTAATTTAGTTCATATAGTTCCTGACTATCCCTTGGCAGATAAATTCCCAAATATTTTATACTATCAACAGTTATTTTGAATGGAATTTCTTTTTGTATCTCTTGCTGCTGAACTTTATTGGTAATATATAAAAATGCTGATGATTTATGTGGATTTATTTTGTATCCTGCCACTTTGCTAAAGGTGTGAATTGTTTCTGGTAGTTTTTTAGTTGAGTCTCTAGGGTTCTCTAAGTTATACCATCATGTCATCTGCAAAGAGTGATAATTTGGTTTCTTCACTACCTACTCTGATTCCTTTTATCTCTTTTTCTTCTCTTATTGCTGAAGCTAACATTTCTAATACAATATTAAATAGTAATGGTGACAGTGGGCAGCCTTGTTTCACTCCTGATCTTATTGGGAATGGTTCTAGTTTGGGAGTTGGACTTTTTTATTAAAGCTTTTTATTTTCAAAACATATGCATGGATAATTTTTCAACATTGACCCTTACAGAACCTTTGTTCCAAATTTTCTCTTCCTTCCCTCCACCCCCTTCCCTAGAAAACAAGTAATCCAATATATGTTAAACATGTTAAAATATATGTTAAATCCAATATATGTGTACATATTTATACCATTATCTTGCTGCACAAAAAAAAATCAGATGAAAAAGGGAAAAAATGAAAAAGAAAACAAAATGGAAGCAAACAACAACAGAAAGAGTGAAAATGCTATGTTGTGGTCTACACTAAAGTTTCCACAGTCCTCTCTCTGGATATAGACTCTCTTCATCAAAGATCATTGGAACTGGCCTCAATCATTTCATTGTTGGAAAGAGTCATGTCCATCAGAATTAATCATCGTATAATCTTGTTGCTGTGCACAATGATCTCCTGGTTCTGCTCATTTTTTTTAATTAAAGCTTTTTATTTACAAACATATGCATGGATAATTTTTCAACATTGACTCTTGCAAAGCCTTCTGTTCCAAATTTTGTCTTCCTTCCTCCCATCCTCTCCCCTAGATGGCAGGTAGTCCAATACATGTTAAATATGTTAAAAATGTATGTTAAATTCAATATATGTATACATATTTATACAGTTATCTTGCTGCACAAGAAAAATCGGATCAAGAAGGAAAAAAAAACTGATAAAACAAAATGCAAGCAAACAACAACAGAATAAGAATGCTATGTTGTGGTCCAAACTCAGATCCCACAGGCCTCTCTCTGGGTGTATATGGCTTTCTTCATCACTGAACAATTGGAACTGGTTTGAAACATCTCATTGTTGCGGAGAGCCATGTCCATCAGAATCGATCATCATATAGTCTTGTTGTTGCCGTGTATAATGATCTCCTGGTTCTGCTCGTTTCACTCAGCATCAGACTATGCAAGTCTCTCCAGGCCTCTGAAATCATCCTTCTGATCGTTTCTTACAGAGCAATAATATTCCATCATATTCATATACCATAATTTATTCAGCCATTCTCCAATTGATGAGCATCCATTCAGTTTCCAGTTTCTAGCCACTACAAAAAGGGCTGCCACAAACATTGTTGCACATGTGGATCCCTTTCCCTCCTCTAAGATCTCTTTGGGATATAAGCCCAATAGAAACACTGCTGGGTCAAAGGGTATGCACAGTTTGATAACTTTTTGAGCATAGCTCCAAATTGCTCTCCAGAATGGCTGGATTAGTTCACAGTTCCACCAACAATGTATCAGTGTCCCAGTTTTCCCACATCCCCTCCAACATTCGTCATTATCTTTTCCTGTCATTTTAGCCAATCTGACAGGTGTGTAGTAGTATCTCAGAGTTGTCTTAATTTGCATTTCTCTGACCAGTAGTGATTTGGAGCACTTTTTCATATGACTATTGAAAATTGTCTGTTCATATCCTTTGACCATTTGTCAATTGGAGAGTGGCTTGAATTCTTATAAATATGAGACAATTCTCTAAATATTTTAGAAATGAGGCCTTTATCAGTCAGCATTCATTTTTTTTTAAGGTTAGAAAGCATTTTCTTTCTTTTTTTTTTATTAAAGCTTTTTATTTGTATAACATATGTATGGGTAGTTCCTCAGCATTGATCTTTACAAAGCTTTCCATTACAAATTTTACCCCCAGTCCCCTCCCCTCCCCTAGATGGCAAGAAGTCCACTACATGTTAATAATGTTGAAATACTTGACAAGTTGCATTTTTGAAAGATTTTGAATTCCAGATTTTTTTCCCTTCATCTTTCCCCAAGACAGTAAGCAATTTTGATATAGGATATACCTGTACAATCATTTTAAACATATTTCCATATTTGTCATGTTGTGCAAGAAAAATCAAAACAACAAAGAAAAAACCACAAGAAAGAAAAAGCAAACCAAAAAAGAGGTGAAAATTGTATGCTTTGATCTGGATTCAGCCTCCAAAGTTCTCCCTCTGGATGCAGATGGCATTTTCCATCCCAAGTCCATTATCTCCTCCAAAAAATTTTACATCTCTTCTCTACTCTAATGGCCACAATCTAGTGAGGGCCTACAGAACTTCCTTCCTGGACTATTGGAATTATTTCCTAATTGACCTCTGTGCTTCAGGCCTTTCCCTGTTCCAGTCTGTCCTTAACATGGCATGTATTGATGTGACCGGGTCCTCCCCTCCCTCCAGTGGCTCCCTGGTGTTTCTGGGAGCACAGATAAGCTCCTTTGTTGGGCAGTCCTCCTCACCCATCTTTGTCCCCATTGCTTCCCTCTGTGCACTTTCCAGTTCTTGCAGACCATTACCGCTGTTCCACATGTACATGTTTCTCTGGCTCTGTCTTTGTTGGTGTGGGCTCGGCAGAGCTCCTGTTCTCCTGCTATCTCTCAAGCCTGCCTTTTGTCTCCCCTGGGCCTGGAGTACATTCCCCCCCCCCCCCCCGCCCCAGTCGGAATACCTGGTTTCCTTCAAGACTCAGATGGAAGGCCCCCGTGTGTATGAAGCCCCTGGTCCTCCCAGCCTTCTCTACCAAGGTCACCTTGTTTCTGTCATTTCTACAGGCTAGAAATCTGTGAGAAGGTAAGCTCTGCAGGACAGTGGCTGCTCCCCTTTGTCCCTCTTCTAGGCACTCTCTCCTAAACTGGATTCCATGGAAGCTGCTGTCTCTTGATTACCCCTTTTCTGGCAGACCATCCCTTCTCAATTTCCATCTCCTCCCTCCTGACTGTCTGGAGCCCCCTCCGTTCTTTCTGTGCTCCCCCACTTGGTGATCCCTTCAGCCCCCCCGGGGATTCAAGGTATCAGGGCCAATGGCATCTATCTCTTTGTATCTGGCTATTTGTTAATTGCAGTCCAGACAGCTAATAAACATTTATTCTGAGCTTATATGGGAAAATGCATCAGAGGAAGGGCTGGAGGCAGAGACAGTCTGTCCTCATGGAGCAACAGTCTAATGGGGAGCCCCAAGCTAGCAAATATCTACCAACAAGCTCTAGGCAGGATAAATTAGAAATAATTAACAGAGGGAGAGCACTCAAAGGAAGAGGAATTGGAAAGGCTTCCAAGAAGTCTTTGTAGAGTCTTATCGAGGGGTGGGATTTTAGCTGGGATTTGAGGGAAGTTGGGAACTCAAAGATGAAGAGGGAGAGCATGTTAGGCCTGGGGGATGGCCAGGGAACTTGCCAAGACCTGAGAGATGGAGGGTTGAGGTGGAGAGTAGCAGGAAGCCCCTGTCACTGGGTTAGAGTCTGGCCCAGTGGGAGAGGGTTGGGAAGAGCCTGAGGCTAGGCTATAGAGTTATCTTTCAGTTGTGTCCAAGTGGCAAAGATAGTGCAGGGCTTTGCCATTTGCCTTTCCAGGTGAGGAAACTAAGACAAACAAAGTCAGGTGACTTGCTCAGGGTCACAAGGCTAGGAAGTGCCTGAGGCCAGAATTGAACCAGGAACTCCAGAACCTCAGCTTTCTGGTACCAGTTTCAAATTGATATGCCTCTGACATCTCCAGTTCAACATGTCCAAAACTGAGCTCATTTTCTTTCCCCACCTAACCCAGCTTTCCTCTGAAACCTTCCTGTTTCTTCTCTTCATGACACTTCATTGGTCTTTGTTAATCATACAAATTAAACTTAAAAGTATATTCTTTTTTCCCCCTTTTTTATTAAAACATAATTTCCAACATTCACCCTTGCAAAACCTTGTGTTCCAATTTTTTCCCCTCCTTTCCTCCCACCCTCTCCCCTAGATGGCAGGTAATCCAATATATGTTAAACGTGTACAATTCTTCTATACATATTTCCACAGTTATCATGAAGCACAAGAAAAATCAGATCAAAAAGGGAAAAAAAATGAGAAAAAACAAAATGCAAACAACAAGAAAAAGAGTGAAAATATTATGTTGTGATTCACATTCAGTTCCCACAGTCCTCTCTCTGGGTGTAGATGGCTCTCTCCATCACAGGATCATTGGAATTAGCCAAAATCATCTCATTGAAAAGAGCCATGTCCATGAGAATTGATCATCCCGCTGTTGTCATATACAATGATCTCCTGGTTCTGCTCATTTCACTTAGCATCAGTTCATGCAAGTCTCTCTAGGCCTCTCTGAAATTGTCCTGCTGGTCGTTTCTTACAGAACAATAATATTCCATAACATTCATGTACCATAATTTATTCAGCCACTCTCCAATTGATGGACATCCCTTCAGTTTCCAGTTTCTAGCCACTACAAAAAGGGCTGCCACAAACATTCTTGCACATGTGGGGCCCTTTTCCTCCTTTAAGATCTCTTTGGGATATAGGCCCAATAGAAACACTGCTGGGTCAAAGGGTATGCACAGTTTCATAGCCCTTTGAGCTTAGTTCCAAATTGCTCTCCAGAATGGTTGAGTCATTTCACAACTCTACCAACAATGTATCAGTGTCCTAGTTTTCCCACATCCCCTCCAACATTCGTCATTATCTTTTCCTGTCATTTTAGCCAATCTGACAGATATGTAGTGGTATCTCAGAGTTGTCTTAATTTGCATTTCTCTGATCAACAGTGATTTAGAGCACTTTTTCATATGACTAGGAATAGTTTCAATTTCTTCATCTGCAAATTGTTCATATCCTTTGATCAATTGGAGAATGATTTGAATTTTTATAAATTTCTCTATATATTTTGGAAATGAGGCTTGAATGTAAAAAAATTTTCCTAGCTTATTGCTTCCATTCTAATCTTGTCTGCATTGGTTGTGTTTGTACAAAACCTTTTTAATTTAATATAATCAAAATTATTCATTTTGTATTACATAATGTACTTCAGTTCTTTGGACACATTCCTTCCTTCTCCACAGGTCTGAGAGGTAAACTATACTATGTTCCTCTAATTTACTTATAATACCACTCTTTATATCCAAATCACGAACCCATTTGGATCTTATCTTGGTATGTGGTGTTAGATGTGGGTCAAGCCCTAATTTCTTCCACACTAGTTTCCAATTTTCCCAGCAGCTTTTGTCAAATAGTGAGTACTTATCCCCAAAGCTGGGGTCTTTGGGTTTATCAAACACAAGATTGCTATAGTTATTGCCTAGTTTATCCTGAGATCCTATCCTATTCCAGTGATCCACTACTCTATTTCTTAGCCAGTTCCAAATGGTTTTGATGACAGCTGCTTTGTAATATAGTTTTAGATCTGGTACAGCAAGGCCACTTTCATCTGCCTTTTTTTTCATTAATTCTCTTGAAACTCTTGGCCTTTTTTCTTCCAGATGAACTTTGTTATTATTAAAAGTATATTCTTAAAAAAAAAACAAACTGTGTCATCTCCATTCAGAGAGCCTGTAGGTACCAGCTGCCCCCCTTCCATCACCCCAGTCATTGCCTCTCCTGGAGTGCTAATGTCTGGATTCTCACCTTTGGGCAGGTGAAACACATTTCCCTCCTAGAGCAGGATGTGCTCACCTTGGGGGCAGGGTCCCTTATGTTTCACATCATCAGGGCAGTGCATGGAGGATGTTGATTTGTGGCTTGTGATACACTTTTGTGGAATTGAATTGAAATTTTAGCTTGGCCCCCATTGGCAGCTGGAGCTAAGAGTGACTGAGGGAAGTGGGAGGCCCAAAGAGGCTGACTGTGGGGAAGGCTGGAGAGGCCAGTGAGGGAGGCTGAAGACCAAAGGAAGGCTCCATCCTATCCCCTCCCCCTACCTCAACCCCTTCTTCCATCTCCCTTCTTGAGCTGGGAGAAGTGACTGTGCTGTTTCACTGGGGGTGGGGATGGGGAAGGAAGATGGATCTGGGGTAGGGCTCTGTCTCTTTGACCCGTAGGATTCATCATTAGGCCAGAGGAGTGTTAGTGGGAAGCACTAAAGGTTAGACCCCAGGCTCCTCTCTACTTGTAAACTCTCCTCCCCCCAACTAGACTTGGTCTGTGAGTTTCTTAGCAGGAAGAGATGTTTCCTCCTTCCTTTTCCACTCTAGTCTTTGATAGAATGGATAGAATTGCTAATGATTGATGATAAGATTGGGAGTGATTGTGCCTAATAAAGATCTTAACTGTTGGGACCGGACAGGTTGTGACAATCTCTGATAAGGAATTGTGGGCCAGGTGCCCTTCCCAGCTCTTAGCTTTAAGGAAATTGCCTCCAGAGAAACCTAGATTCCCTCATTCCAACTCCTCCCCTCCCCTCAAGTCTTTTTTGTGTAGGAACAGTGTTCCTTTGCTCCTTGTCCAATTTTTCCCAGTCCAAGCAGCAGGAAAAACCAGTTGGTTTGGCAGCTCCAGGTGTTGCCATGGCTAACTTTCCTTTCTTCCTGGTAAATATAGTAAGCTCCCTGGGAGGGGACACAATTCTCCTTCCCTTGTCATGGAGTGGAATGGAGTTGGGGAAAACTGAGTATTCAGACTCTCCTTGACTCCTGAGTGGTGACTTAGGGATCCAGGATATTCCAGGTTAGGGAGTGGTGTTTGTGAGAATAGGGAGCCCAGTTTGCATGGAAAGCATGATAGAAATAGTGTGAAATAAAGATGGAAAGATCACTTGATACCTTTATGAAGCCTTGATGGCCTGACTGAGGCTCTATCCTGTAGGTAGAAGGGAACCATTGAAGGTCATTGAATATGGTAGAAGAGATCAGGAAGGTGGCTTTGGCTGGCCGTTCAGAATGGATTGGTGGTGGGGAGACTCCAGATGGGAACATCAACTAATCAGGTTAATGCATTTCTTCATAATAATGGCAATAATCCTTTTCCTTTTTTAAAAAATAATAACTTTTTATTTTCAAAAATAAATGCAAAGATAGTTTTCAACATTCACCCTTGCAAAATCTTGTATTTCATATTTTTCTCCCTCCCTTCCCCTATCCTATACATGTGCAATTCTTCTAAACATATTTCGACATTTATCTTGCTGCACAAGAAAAAGATCAAAAAGGAAAAAAATAAGAAAGAAAACAAGCAAGCAAACAACAAAAAAAAGATGAAAATACTATGTTGTAATCTACACTCAGTCCCCACAGGCCTCTCTCTGGGTGCAGATGGCTCTATCACACGTCTATTGGAATTGGCCCCAATCATCTCACTGTTGAAGAGAGCCACATCCATCCGAATTGATCATCATATAGTCTTGTTGCCGTGTATAATGATCTCCTGGTTCTGTTCATTTCACTCAGCATGAGTTCATGCAAGTCTCTCCAGGCCTCTCTGAAATCCTCCTGCTGGTCATTTCTTACAGAACAATAATATTCCATAACATTCATATACCATAATTTATTCAGCCATTCTCCAATTGATGGGCATCTTTTCAATTTCCAGTTTCTTGCCACTACAAAAAGGGCTGCCACAAACATTCTTGCACATGTGGGTCCCTTTCCCTCTTTTAAAATCTCTTTGAGATACAGGCTCAATAGAAACACTGCTGGGTCAAAGGGGATGCACAGTTTAATAACTTTTTGAGCATAGTTCTAGATTGCTCTCCAGAATGGTTGGATCAGAATAACCCCTTTTCTATAGAGAAATTCAATGACTATTTGGTCCCAAGGATTTGTTAACCTGGGGTAGGGGTGAGAGAAAGAAGACTCTTAATCTCTCTTCCCTCACCTGTTTGAGTTGGGACATGGGTCAAGGGGCCTGGGGCTGTGAGTAGCAGGGGCCCTTTAAGAATGAGAATGACTCACCTGGCAGGGGTTGGGACCTAGGATTCAAAGATCTTTCCCCGGACCTTCCTCTCAGCTTCTGATCACAGAGACTTTAAAGTCTGTGTGTGCTCCTGGTGCTCGGCCATCTGAGCTCAGCCTGTGCCAGGACCATCCTGTGGGACCTCCCTTCTCAGGTGAGATCTGCTCCAGGGGGCCCCGGTCTGTCCTGGGCTCCGGTTCATGTGGACTTGGCGTCCCTGCTCTTCTTCCATGTCCCCTAGCCTCATGGGGACAAGGAGATGATGCTCTTGGGATTCTTTGGCTCACCTCTCTGGTATGGGGAGGGAGAGTGTCCGGAGTGGCAGAGATCTGTCAGCTAGGTCAGTTCTTCTTTTCTGGGTACTTGTGCCCTTTACAGGGCTGGTTGCAGAAGAGTTGCCCGCTTCCTGTGGCCTAGTTCTGCCAGTGGGGCTGTTTTCCCCATGCTTGGATTGAAGATGGGGCAGAGCCACAGCGGGAACTGGCCCAAGGCGCACAGGGACTTGGCCCGGGATTTGGAATTCAGAGAGGGGACCATGGGCAGGCTTCGGGGCAGAAGACCTTACTGATAAGGAGGAGCTGAGCCTGGGGAAAATGGGAAAGGAGCTGTTGTCAGGTGTGGGGCAGAGGTTCAGAGAAGCAGTTCATCCTCCTGTTTTTGGAGGACTTTGTTCCTGAGGAAGCTCCATCACAGCCAAAGTCCATGGCTTAGCTAGCTAAGGAAGGGTGGGGAGGGGGGAGGGAAGTCTGGAGGCTCCCCCGAGGTGGTCAGCCGGGGTTCTGCCTGGCGGGGGCTGGGTCCGAGGCAGCGATTGTGTTGCCAGGGCTCTGCAGGAGAGGTGCTCTCTAATGCTTTTAGCCTTTGGTGAGGGTGGAGGGGCCAGGGCTCATTCGTTCTGCTGACGGAGCAGTTTGTCCCTTCCTTTCCCCCAGTCTCCATGCTGTCCGGTGATCACCTAAGACTAATCTGATGGTATAGTAAGAAGAATGATAACTCATTTGTGTGGCTCCCCAGGGGCTTGCAGAGAGCAGTCTCCTCACAAAAACCTTTTGGGGCAATTGTGATTATTATTCTTAAAAAAAAAAAAAAAAAAAACCAGATGAGAGAGCTGAGGTAGCAGAAATTAAATGAGGAGCAAGAGCTGACTGAATCAGGTCTTCGTGACTCTTGGCCCAGCAAGCCACCTCCATCCTGTACAGCCGGCTGCCCAGACCCTTGGGTTCAAGAGAACTAGATTCTAGTTCTGAGTCTTTGCATGTTAGATCTGTAACTGTGGGAAAGTCAGTCACCTTTAGAGCCTCAGTCTCCTCATCTGTAAAGTGGGAATGGAATCCTTAACCTCCTTTCCTCAAGGGGAGTCCAGCATTTCTCATCTGCCCCTTGTTTTGGTAGCTGTGTGAGATGACAGAGACCTAGACTGCAGCTAACCTTGTGGGGATAAAGGGCTTTGTCTGCCTTAAAGTGAGTTACTTAAGCTCAGTTTGACTGATATTTGTTGTTATTTACATCCCCTACATCGTCCTTCTGTGCTCCACCCTCCCTTGTAACTAGAAGTAAAACAGACACAACACCTTTGGGTGTTGGCCTCTGTCTCTAACCCAGGGGCCTTCCTGGGGGCCGGCCCTCGCTTGGGGCTTGCTCAGGGTCCTGCTTGGTCACTCTGCATCAGCTCCCATTCCTTTCCTCATGCTTTCCCCTAGAAATGGGAAGTGTTAGGCTTATCATGATGTCATCCTTTTGCTCCTGACCCCAGGCCTAGGGACACACAGGCCTTGCTGGCTTCTCAGGAGCTGTCCATGGAAAAGCAAGAGCTGGAGCTGGGGCCCCTGCAGTACGACTATCATGTGGACAGGCGGGTGCTGAATGAGCAGGAGCTGGAGCGGACAGGGCAGAGGAGCCAGAGCCCGAAGCCTTCCCGATGGCGCATCCTGCCCAGGTGGGAGAGGAGTGTGGGGAGGGGGAGTGAGCAGTACCACGTGCTCCCCCGGCCCAGCCAAGTGCCTGAGCCCACCGAGGGGAAGCCCCCTCCTCTCTTTGGGCCTCGGCCTGGCCCTCGGCCCCTCCGGCAGTGACCGGGGATCCGTCTGTCTTTTATCCTCCCTCTTCATTGATCCCTCCGACCATCCCCTCGATTTTCCCTCTGACAGCGGCCTCTCCCTGCAGGGGGAGCCTGGAGTAGGCAGTGAGGGAAGGGGGAGAGGCGGAGACCCCGCCTAAAGCCGGACCCCTTTCTTCCTGACAGGTGTTCGAGAGCCGTGGCCTGGGCTACTCTACGCCGCTTCTTGCCCATCCTCAGCTGGCTGCCGCACTACCCAGTGCGCGAGTACTTCCTGGGGGACTTGCTGTCTGGCCTCAGTGTGGGCATTGTGCAGCTGCCACAGGGCGAGTTGTGGTGGGCAGAGGGCTCGGCAGCTTTGTGCCCATGGGGTCCTCCCCTCAGAGGCAGGGGAGGAGGGGATGGCAGTTGGAGGGGCCACAGCCCAGGGATGCAGGGGGAGTGGAGGGGGCCGCGGCCAGGCTGCTGACAGTGACCTTCTTCTTGCCTTCTCCAGGACTGGCCTATGCCCTCCTAGCTGGGCTGCCCCCGGTCTTTGGCCTCTATACCTCCTTCTACCCCATCTTTATCTACTTTTTATTTGGTACCTCCCGGCACATCTCTGTCGGTAAGTGGGGCCTCCCTGTCCTAGTCAGTCACGGACTCGGCCTCCTCCCTGTGGGAGAGCCTGGGAGCAGGGTCTGTGGTAGGAGAGGAGGCGCACGGGGGAGGAGAGGCGGGCGACCCTGAGGACCTCCAGCTGTGGGCCTCCAGAGGCCTGCCTCCCCCAACTGCCCGAAGGCCCCCGAGGGCGGCCCTGGCCTCCCTGCAGTGAGGGTTCCCTGGTCCGCAGGGACCTTTGCCGTTGTGTCGGTGATGGTGGGCAGCGTGACGGAGACCCTGGCTCCCAATAGCCTGGACCTTGTAAATGGCACCGTAAATGTGACAGCCAGAGACCTCACCCGCGTGAAAGTGGCCTCCGCCCTGAGCCTGCTGGTTGGCGTCTTCCAGGTGAGCTGCAGGGCCTTCTCTGCCCGTCCCTCCCGAGACTGCCCACCTCTCGGTCAGTGCCTTGATTGTGGGCCACGAGCCTGCCCACTGTCCTCTGACCAGGGGCCCGTCTGTTTAACTGCGCCTCCATCCCTTGCTCGCTTGTCCCTCCGGAACTAGGTGGGGCTGGGCCTGCTACAGTTTGGCTTCGTGGTCACCTACCTGTCAGAGCCGCTGGTTCGGGGCTACACCACGGCCGCCTCCGTCCAGGTGCTCGTGTCCCAGCTCAAGCACGTGTTTGGTCTCAATACTCAAGAGTACTCAGGGCCCCTGTCCCTAATCTATGTGAGTCACTGGGAGGGAGCCAAGGGGGGCTCCTTCTCGGCCCCTGGGCCTCACTGGGAGGGAGCCAAGGGGGGCCCTTCTCGGCCTCTGGGCCCAGGATGTGGGAGGGGGCAGCAGGGAAGCCCCTTTACACCCCCACTGCATTCCACAGACAGTGTTGGACATCCTCTGGAAGTTGCCAAAAAGCAAAGTGGGCACCATGGTCACAGCCCTTGTAGCTTCAGTCCTACTCTTTGCCATGAAGATAATGAACCAGAAACTAGCCCGGAAGCTGCCCGTACCGATACCGGCCGAACTCCTCATAGTACGGGGGAGAGGGGGGTGGCGCAGATGGGAGGCCCGTAGGGTGGGGGAAGGGGGAGGGCTGGAGTCCTAGTCATGCTGACATAGCTTGGCCCCCTCTTGTTTGCTGTAAAATGGGAGCAGTCCAGCACTCACCTTTGGGAATTATTGGGAGGGGAGGGGAGGGGCGGAGGCCTGGAAGGACCTAGGACAGGGCTGCTGACCCAGTGGCAAATTGGACTCTGGCCGGAGAGGAAGAACTTTCTTCTGGCCCTTGGAGAGCCAGGACCTCCCACAAAAGGAGGAACAATGCTCCCACTGGACTGAGGACCTGAGTTCTAATCCCCTCTGACACTGTTTCTGGGACCGCGGGCCGGTCACTTAGCTGCTCCACTGTAGCCGCGAGGGCTGCGTTGGACGGCTCTAAGGTCCTCCAGCTCTCCGTGCGTGCTCTGACCTTGCCTCCTGCTCCTTCCCTCCCTCCCAGCTCATCGGGGCCACAGCCATCTCTTATGGAGTCGGCCTGAAGGACAAGTTTGGGGTGGGCATCGTGGGTGACATCCCTGCAGGGTGAGGGACTAGCAGGGGCTCCGGGTGGCCTGGCCCTTTCCCGGGACTCACCCTGGGTCTGCCCTGTCCCGCTTTTCCTCCTCGATGCCTCAGCCCCAACTGGTATTGGGATGGAGTGGAGAAACTCCCTGTCCCTGGCTCTCCCTCTTGGGCATGGTTTGGTTTGGGGGGGGGGGTCAGCAGCCCAGGGACAGAAAAGGTCTGAGGGTGGAAGGCCCTGTGCTTCCTTCCCCAGACTGGAGCCCCCCCAGGTGCCTGACCACCAGCTCTTTGAAAAGATTATTGGGAATGCTTTTGCCATCGCTGTGGTGGGTTATGCCATCGCCATCTCTCTTGGCAAGATCTTTGGCATGAAGCATGGCTACTCGGTGGACAACAACCAGGTGTGTGGTGGGGCTTGGGGCAGAGCCTGGGTGCGGGGGATGCCCAGGAAGTGGGAGGGGGCCCCGCGCGGAGGGCCCTCGGCAGGAGTTGCCATTGAATCTAACAGCCTCCTGCCCCCGTCCCATCTCTTAGGAACTGATCGCCCTGGGCCTCAGTAATTTCTTTGGCAGCTTTTTCCAGTGTTTCCCTATAAGCTGCTCCATGTCCCGGAGCTTGGTGCAAGAAGGCTCAGGGGGAAACACGCAGGTAGTGGGGGAGCATGTCGGGCAGGGTGGGGGTGCAGCTGGGAGAGCGCGGACATGTTTGGCTTGTCTGTGCACTTTGTCAGGAAGGTTTTGTTTTTGGTTTTTTGGGGGTGGGGACATTGGAGAAGAGGAAAGAAATGACTTAATTTTGGAGGAAAAAAGGCAAGTTGGAGAGGAGGGAGAACAGCTGGGTGTGAGGACCTGGGGGGTGAGTGGCTTAGCCAGTTGGAGAAGTGATGAGGAGGGTTTTAGGGGTCCCATCTCCCCCCTTCTCATCTGTGCTCAGGTTGCCGCGATCATCTCCTCCCTCCTCATCCTCATTGTCATTGTCAAGTTGGGGGAGCTTTTTTATGACCTTCCCAAAGTAAGTCTTATTCCTTGGCCCTCCCTCCGGAGAGGGGGTTGGGGGTCAGGTGCAGGGTTGATGGAGTCAGCTTTGTGTATCTGAGGGGCCGAGGGGGCTGGGGTAAGGACCAGTGCAGCTGCCTGCATTGCCTGGACTAACCCCACGTCCCCTTTCCCTTTTTCCCACTCCTCACCCAGGCTGTCCTGGCTGCTATCATCATTGTCAACCTCAAGGGCATGTTCGTCCAGTTTTCTGATGTCTGCTATCTATGGAAAGCCAGCAGGGTGGACCTGGTGAGGGGATGGGGAAGGGGAGGGAGGGATGAGGGGCAAGCCGGGAAATGGGGAAAAGAGGGAGCTTGGATGCCAGGGTTGGAAGTGGGGAGGAACGGCAGCGAAAGAAGGGCAATGAGGCGGGGAGCGATGAGGGCATGGACACAAGGACCTCTGACCTCCCCCTTCCTTTTCCACAGATGATCTGGTTGGTGACCTTTGTGGCCACTATCCTGTTGAACCTGGACATTGGTCTGGCTGTTGCTGTGGCCTTTTCCCTGATCACTGTCATCTTCCGCACCCAACTGTGAGTGTGTGTGAGCGGTAGGACAGGCCCAGTGCTAAGGCTATCCCAGCTGAGCGTGTCTGGGAGTCTGGGGGGGCCTGCGGATTCTAATACCTGGGTCTTTCTTGATCTCTCCTTATCCGTCTCTCCCCCACAGACCTCATTACTCTATCCTGGGGCAGGTGCCAGACACGGACATTTACAGAGATGTGACCCAGTACAAGGAGGTGACCTGGGGAGGGCCAAGGGGGGGGCTCAGAGCCAGGGGACCCCCGGATCTTCTGGGGCCCATAAGTAGTTGTTCTTCCTCAAAGGTGGCAGGAGTCTAGGGGAGGGAGGTTTGTCTGATAAGTGTAATGAGAGACAGGGGAGACGAGGCTGGGACTAGAAGCAGGAGGCAGATGGGAATCCTGGCTCTGTCACTCACTGGCTGGGTTGCTTTGGGTAAGGTATTTCCCATCTCTTGAGTTTCCTTTTCTGCACAATGGGGCGAATCATAGTTATATCTCTGTGCCTCTTGGAATTGCTTTGAGAAAACTGCTTTGCAAACCCTGTTGCTTGGAAAAATGGAGAGAGCCATTGTCATGACAGTAACTAGGGGAGGTAAACATTGGGGTGGAAGTACTGG
Source organism: Myrmecobius fasciatus (assembly GCA_023553655.1). Lineage (NCBI taxonomy): Eukaryota > Metazoa > Chordata > Mammalia > Dasyuromorphia > Myrmecobiidae > Myrmecobius > Myrmecobius fasciatus. Next base: position 32,116 of record JAJPUD010007541.1, on the reverse strand, counting down.
CAAGGAGAACAGTGTGGTTGGGGAGGTGACCAGCATTAGCAAGAGAAATAACAGTTCCCACTAGTAGCACCTTAAAGCTTCTTACAGCATCCCAGTAAGGGGAGGGCAAGTGTTTGTACCCAATGAGAAAACAGACCCAGAACAGTTGAGATGTGCCCGTGGTCCAGAAGTGGCTCCAGCAGTGGGGACTAGAAAGAAAAAATCCAGAATGGGCTGACTAATGCCAGGAGTCAGGGCGGAGCATCTTAGAGTAGGGGGTTCTGGGAAGGAAGATCAGCTTTCTGGTCTGAGTAGGAGAGGGAGCACTTTCTCAGGGAGTTGGTTAATAGCTTGTTCAGTATCATTGATTTCCTCCTCTGTTAATCTGGGCAATCTATATTTTTGTGAGTATCCATCCATTTCACTTAGATTATCAGATTTATTGGCATATAGTTGGGCAAAAACTACTAATTATTGTTCTCTTTTCCTCCTCTTTGGTGGAAAGTTCTCCTTTTTCATTTTTGATACTAGCAATTTGATTTACTTCTTTCCTTTTTCTAATCAAATTAACTAAATTATCTATTTTGTTGGTTTTTTCATAAAACCAACTCTTAGTTTTATTTATTCAATAGTTTTCTTTTGGCTTTATTAATCTCCCCTTTTCTTTTCAGAATTTCAAATTTGGTATTTAATTGGGAGGTTTTAATTTGTTCTTTTTTCTAGCTTTTTAAATTCATTGATGAGGGAGTACTTTCAACCAGAATTCTGAGCAGGGAGTCCTGGGGGTCCTGTGAGGACTGATCGATGAGGAGACACCAATGAGAATGGAGGGTGGGAAAAAGGAAGAAAAAGGGCAGGGGAGAGAGAGGAGAAGAGAGGTTAACAGTGTGCTTTCTGTGGAGAGGATGGAGCCCTCAGATGGAGGAACCAGAGTTGAGCTGTGAGGAGGGCACACCTGATATCTGGCCTTCCTGGAGCCCTGCCTTGGGAGACGTGTGTCTGTTTTGGGGGTGGTTTCCCCTCCTCAGTTTATCTTCTGACCCCTGACTCTTGTCCCTAAGTTCATTCACTATCCATCCATTCACTCATCTGTGCATTGATCAATGTATCTATTTGCCTATTTCCCCACCCACTTACCAATCTACTCTTTACCCTTCCATTCAGGCCTACCTGTTCAATCCACTCAGCTGCCCGCTCCACTGCCCATCCAACAAACACTTACTGGCACCACTTCTGTGCCAGTCTTGAGTGTCTGGTGGCCCAGTGGTTAGAGTACTGAGCCTGTAGTCCTGGGTTCAAACCTTACCTCAGATGCTTCCTAGCAGTGTGACCCTGGCAAGTCACTGAATTGAAGTTTGCCTCAGTTTCCTCATCTGTAAATGGGAATAATAAGATCACCTACCTCCCAGGGTTGTTTGAGGATCAAATGAGATCATAATCATAAAGTGTTTAGCATAATACACAAAGTAAGCACAGAATAAGTGCTGTATGAATGGCCACTCTGATGGCAAAGATGAAGATGGTATGGAAGAGAAGTAGGTCTTGTCCTTGAGTGTCTCCTGGGGTGTGTGGGCCAGGCTCCAGACAGAGACCCAGCTCGGAGGCTCAGGTCCCAAGGGAGCTCAGAAGGGAGTCACCGTGAGCTCCAAGGGGAAGATTTCACTGAGGATGTAGGATTGAAGGGGCCCCTGAAGGACAGGAGGATTCCCCTGGAGGAAGAAGGAATGAATTTTAGCTGAGTGTGGGGATAAGGAGAAGAGTGATCTGGCCCTACTCAGGTGTGCCAGCTGGGAGGCCTGGGGCTGGGAGGCCACCTGTGGAGGGCCTTGGAGGCCAGGTTTCAGAGTTGGTGGTTTTGCCTGTAAGTACTAGTGAGCTGGAGAGAGGCACCGTCTGGGTTGTTGGGACAATCAGGAAACTATGGAGAAGTGGCTTAGAGAAGGGGGCCTGGAGGGGCAAGGGCATGGATTTAGAAGCCCCTGGAAAGTACAACTGCAAAGGCTGGACAGCCATTGGATGTGAGGAGGAGGGAGAGGCCCAGAGAAGTTGAGCCTGGGTGATGCACCGCCTGAGGACGCGTGCTTGAATTCTGGCTGCTCTGTGGCCAGCTCTTAGCTGGGACGGATCACTCCTGTCTTTGGGCCTGTTCTTCTCAGGCTGCCCAGTCAGGGCAGCCGGGCTAGATGACCCTATTTTAGGCTGCACCCTGGTTCTGATGTTTCTTGGGTGATGAGGGGAGCTGGCAGGGGAGCCGGCCCCCTGGGGGTGGCTGAGCCCAGGAGGGAAGAGGACTGGGATTCCAGGGCCATCTCTCTCTCCCTCAGCCACTCTTCTGTTTGGCTTCCAGGCCAAGGAAGTCCCAGGAATAAAGATTTTCAGTTGTTCAGCCACCTTGTACTTTGCCAATGCTGAGTTCTACAGAAAAGCCCTCAAGACCAAGGTGAGCTGGGGCGGAGGGGGGGCCCCGTCTGAGAAGATGGGGCCTTCCACATGGCGCCCACACACCTCCCGGGGCCCAAGGACAGGCTCCCTGAACCCTGGGCCCACACACTCCTGGCCATCCTTCTCTTCCCTCTGCCTCCAGATCGGCCTGGATGTCGACCGCCTCGTTGCTAAGAAGAAGAAACTAATCAAAAAGCAAAAGTGGAAGGCAAAGAAATTGCAGAAAGAAGAAAACCAACAGAAGAAAGTAGGTCCTGCCCCCTGATTCCCCGCCCCACCCCCTCGGCCCCGCTGATCCCCTGCTCTTCTTCCCTGGCTTTTGACCTCAGGACGTCCCCCCCTTGCTTTCTGCTGCTTCCTGGTCCCTGGCCCCCAGCCCCCAGCCCTTTGACCCTTTGATCCGACTCGCACGGAGCCAGAGTCTGGGGTTTGGGGGCACAAGTGCTCTGTTCTCGGTCTCCTCATCTTGATGCCTCCTGAAGCTGCTCCTTGTGCTAGGTGGGTGTTCAGGCCCCTTTCGCTCTGGCCTGCACCCGCTGGGGCCTCCTGGAGAGCACCCCCCCCCCCCCAAACCTCCTCCTCCAGTCGCTTTCTCAGCTCCCTCCCGTCCCTCTGGTGTCCTCCTGAAACTGACTTCACCATGAATGCTCCTGCCCAGTACAGAGCTTGCAGAGCGCGCCAGCCCTCGTGTCTCACTCAGCGAGGCTGGTGGGTAATTTAAAAGCCTCCGTGAGGAGTGGGCTGGGCCTCTGACTCTGTGGTGAGCTTCCAAGGAGGGCCCCTCAGGGAGCAGGCAGCTTGGCAGAGCTTGCCCAGGATTAGCAGCAGGACCCGAACCCAGGCCTTCCTGGCTCTGGGGCCCCCTGCCCTAACCTTGTTTCCTCTGCTTTACCGAGCCACAGAATGGTTAGGACACCAAGTTTTCCATCTTCTTTCTCCACAGGCTGCTGTCCAAATAGTGCCCTTTGAGTCCTCAGAAGCTAGAAATGACATCATCAAAATTGAGGAAATGGAGATCGGAAATGCCAAAGAGCTGCACGAACAGGTTTGGAGGGGGGAGCTGAGCTCAGGAGGGGGTGTGCAAGTGAATCTGGGCGGACGGGCACGGAGTCACCAGTGTGATAGGCAGGCAAGCAAGCCAGTGTGATCCTGGTCGGGGGAGGGCCTACAGCGAGGGAGGGGATCTTCCCCCGACCCTTTTAGGAAGGACCTCTAGAGTGTCTACAGTGGTCAACCGGGAAGCGAGAGGACAAGGAGCGTTTTTTATCTCCATCACTCGGGGCCGGGGCTCCTTTGCTTGTCCACTGAGCCTGTGTGGGAAATAATTTTTTAGAGTTCTTATTGCTGTGTTTCGTTCTTTTACATCACCCTGATTCCTCCCAGGCTCCATGCCCATCCCCATTCCTACTTCCTAAGAGCTGTCCCCTATTAAGGACAAAAAGAAAAGAAAAACAAAAAAATCAGCATAATTGATCCATGCATCAGAAATGTCTGACACTCGTGGGTGCCCCTTCACAAGCAGTGGGATGGGCCTAGGGTGCCTTCTTTTCATGTCTCTTCTTTCCAGCCAGGCCTGCTCTGTGTAATTTGGTAACATTTTGTTTTTTAAAGTAATTTAATTTCATTTTAACATATTTAACATGTATTAGACTGCCTGCCATCTAGGGGAAGGGGTAGGGGGAAGGAGGGAAAAATTTGGAACAGAAAGTTTTGCAAAGGTCAGTATTGAAAAATTACCCATGTATATGTTTTGCAAATAAAAAGCTTCAATTTTTTAAAAAAGTAATTTAATTTCTATTTTAACATTCATTTTTAAAAACTTTGAGTTCCAAATTCTCTCCCACCCTCCCATCCCTCCACTACCCATTGAGAAGGCAAGCAATATGATATCAATTATACATGTTAGGTCATGCAAAGCATTTCCATATTAGCTGTGCAACATTCACTTTTGATTTTCTTTTTTAAAAAACCTTGGTTCGGGGGTAGCTAGGTGGCGCAGTGGATAGAGCACCAGCCCTGAAGTCAGGAAGACCTGAGTTCAAATCTGATCTCAGACACTTAACATTCCCTAGCTGTGTGACCCTGGGCAAGTCACTTAACCTCAATTGCCTCAGCAAAAAAACCCCAAAAAAACCTTGGTTCTGTTTGCATTGTTGTAGTCATTGTCCCCAGTGTTTCAGGGCAGCTTAAACTTTAATGAACGAACTCCACAAAGACTTTGGGGGTGCTCAACCGTATCAGTTGGAGTAGGTTTTTCCATCCTTCTCGCTGGTTATCACATCTATCATTTCTTGCTGCACAGCAACAGTTCCATTATATTCACATATCACACATTTGTTTAGCTAGTCCCCAACTGATGGGCATTTACTTTGTTTCCAGTTCTTTGCCATCACAAAAAGTGCTGCTATCAATATTTTGGAGTATATGGGGACTTTCTTCTTATATAAGCTCAGTGATGAAATCTATTGGCCAAAGAGATTGAATATTTTTAATCATTTTAGCATATTTCCAGATTACTTAGGCAGGAATACACTGGTATTTTTAACCTCTTTTTTTACATAATATAAAGTGAAATCTTAAGGGTATTTGGATTTGCTTTTTCTCTTATGAATTAGTGACTTGGAACATTCATGTAGTTAAGAGTTTACTCTTCTTTTTTTGAGAATTGTTTGTTCATAAACTTTATCTTATTGAAGAATGGCTAGAATAATTGAAAAAAAAACTTAGTTGAAATAAATGTTAATTTTCGGTTAGAAATTAAGGAAAATCAAGATGCAAATTTTTTCCATTCCAAGTTCGTGGACCCCCTCCTAGAATCTATTGACAGATTTCTTAGGAGCCCATGGAGTTCCTATTGAGAACCCGTCCTAGAGAGGTCTTTCTTTGGAAGGAACTGAAGAAGATGAGGAGAATGGGAAGAGGTGTCATATGGAAGAGAGATTAGACTTGTTCTTGTTCTCAGAGGCAAGAGGAACAATGGTTGGATTTTTAGAAAAGTAAATTGAAACTTGGCTTAAGGACAAACTTCTCCCCAGATGAGCTGCCCTTAGGTGATAGTGTCCTTCCTCCCTGGGGATCTATCTCAGGCTATATAGTGTGTTGCAGAGGGGAGACTCATCTTCCAACTTTGGAGATTTCATGATTCCCTTGTGAGATTTTTTCATTCTAAGAAGAGATTTGAGAAATCGTGTCCTTTAGGTCCTTAACCCAGGGAGTGGGTGTGGGGTTGACTAATGGGTGCCCTTCTCCTCCAACCACCTGTTCTCTGGTTGGAGGAGAAGGGCACCCATTCTCTACAGAGAGAACCCATTTCGGTTCTCTACAGGACGGCAGTGTGAACAGGCCAGACAATGCCAGGGGCAACGACCAAGAACCCACATTTACCTTGGAGATGCTGGACCTCCCCCAGCCGCCCTTCCACACCCTTATTTTGGATTTGGGGGCTTTCAATTTTGTGGATACCATGTGCATCAAGACCTTGAAGAATGTGAGACCAATTTAGGGTCCAAGGGGGTTTGATTGATGTGGGGAGGTGGGCGGGGGATAGGGAGACCCTAAGGAGATGGGGGGTTGGGGGAATGGGAGGTACGGCGGGGACCACTGTGGTTTGTGAGACACTTAAGAGGGCCCTCTCCTGAATGGGGGCCTCTGATTCTGTTGTAGATTTTCCGTGATTTCCGAGAGATTGAGGTGAATGTGTATTTGGCCGGCTGTCATGGTGCGTGTGAGGGACTGTGCATCCAGCTCTGGGCAGGGTGGGTGAGGGAGGTGTTTGGCTCTGAGGGCCGGGACTGGTCTGCCTTTGGGGACCATGGCATTTCCCCCCTTCCCCACACCAGGCACTCTGATCTCCCAGTTTGAGTCTGGGAACTTCTTTGGAGACGCAATCACCAAGGGCCACGTCTTCGTTTCCATCCATGATGCGGTCACCTTTGCCCTTATGCAGTCGAGGCTCCAATCCCCAAACACTGTCATGGTGAGTGTCCTGGGCCCCTCCCGGCCTTGTCAGGAGGAGGGGGAGGGAAGCCTGGGGTGGGGGCAGGCTGTGGGAGGCAGGGATGAGCTCCGGGCCCCAGCTGAGCTCTCTTCCTGGGGACCCTGCAGGCCACCAGGATGTGACACCCTCCCCGCTGCCACCGCGTGACTGCTCACCCCTTGTTGGGGGTGAGGGAGGATTCAGAGCCTGCTCTGTGGAGAGAGAGAAGTTCTCTTCCATCCCTCTCGGAAAACCAGCCTCGGGCATCTGGGGTGGGGGTGTCGAGCCAAGACGGGGGAGTGATGGAAGTGTCCTTACTCTGGCCCAGCCCAACTGCACATTGCTGTTGAGTGGCTGGGGACGGGTTTTGTATGTCTTTGTGAGAATAAAGTATTTGTCTTTGGTCTTGCCCTCGTTCCATCCATACTCCAGGGTCCTGAGGAGCCCAGGAGGTGGGGAGAGATGGACATGGGGAGGCTCCATCATTATCTGAGGGGTTTATCCTGGGCCCAGAGGCCACAGGCTGGCTTGGAAGGCTTGGGGCTTGGATTAGTGAGGGATCACAGGATCTAGAACTGAAAGGGACCCCAGAGCTAGACCAGCCTCTTCATTTTATATTCTTTCATGAGGAAACAAGCACAGGAGCTTAAAGGATTTTTCCAAGGTCCGGTTGAGAGTGAGTGGTTCTCTGCCTCCCAGAGCAGAGCGCTTTAGATGCTCTCACAAAGGACCCCCAGAGTAACTCTTGTAAATAGAGCCTTGCTCTTGGCTTTTTCCAAAGGCAAGCGTGTCTCCCAGTGATGCCCATGCCAGGATCAAGTGGGTACCCAGTCTTTCCAGGGGCAACCAATCTCTGAACCCACTCTTCGGGGTCCTGGCCAAGCCCACTAAGATTCAGTGAGACCGGGCCAGCCGGGGCTTAGATGGCCTTTGCTCGCTGGACCGGGGTCCTGTTTTTCTTCCTCGGGGCTCTACCTCCACTCCTGAACTTCTGCAGCTCTTGGGCCCTGGCCCCTATGGAAACCCATTTCTAAAGAAGCTTATGCTCTTGTAGTGTAGAGGTTTATAGTGTTCAAACTTCACCCTCCCCACAACATCATTATTGTGTATTTATTGTTGTCAGCTTTATTTCCACTGCTGTAATCGTGTATGTCTTCTTTCTGGATCTGCTCGCTTAACTCTTGGTCACTTCCTAGAAGTTGTCTCATGATTCCCTGAATTCCTCATATTTATCTCTTCTTAGATGTGGTTATCTTCCATTACTTTGTAGTGTGGCTTGTTTAGCCATCCTTTCATGGAGTATCTACTTTATTTCTATTTATTTGTTACTACAAAAAGTAGTCTTATAATTTTGGTCTATAGGGTACTTTTCTTTGACTTCCTTGAGGTATGTGCTGCCTCCAAAGGGTATGAACATTTTAGTCATTTTCTTTTCTTTCTTTCTTTTTTTTTTTTATTAAAGCTTTTTATTTGTATAACATATATATGGGTAGTTCCTCAGCATTGATCTTTACAAAGCTTTCCATTACAAGTTTTACCCCCAATCCCTTCCCCTCCCCTAGATGGCAGGAAGTCCACTACATGTTAATAATGTTAAAATACTTGTTAGTCATTTTCTTAATAATTGTAATGTTAATAACAGCCAGCATTTATTTACGTAATTCATTAAGATTTAAAAAACACTTTACAGTTATCTCATTTGATCCTTGGGAGATAGCTGCTATTCTCATCCCCATTTTACTTGAGGTGATTGCCCAGGGTCATATAGTAAGTGTCTTAGACAGGATTTGCCCTCAGGATGATCCAGACTTCAAAATCTAACACACCTAACACAAATACTTTGCCATCAGCTGCCAAAATTGCTTCCTAGCTTGTTTGAATCAATTTATAGCTTCACCAGCAATGTATTAAGGGGACAGTTTGTTAATACTCCTTCCAATTGGGGACTGTTCCTAATTTTGGTCATTGCCAATTTTCTGGGTGTAAGATAAAAATCTCAATTTTATGTGGATTTGAATTTCTCTTTTATTAATGATTTGGAGCAAACCTTCTTGTGGTTGTAAATAGTTTGCATTTCTTTTGAGAACTGTTTTTTCATATCCTTTGACTGCTCTTGAAAAATGTTTCTTGCTCATATTTGTGTTAGTTCCCTGTACATCTTAACCCTAAACTTAGATATTTGATTCATATATTTTCCCCAATTGACAGGGCTCCCTTGTTAGTTGTATTTGTCAGTGTAAGAGCCTTGTATCTTCATGTTATTGAAATTATGTTTGTCTTTTGTGATTTCTTCTATTATCTGGTTAATGATTCTTCATACTGGGAAAGTTACCTGACCTGATTCTCTTCCAATTTTTTCTTATGGTGTGACCTTTAGTATTTAGGTCATGTACACATTTTCAGCTTATAAGTTGTGAACTATTGGTCTAAACCTATTTTCTGCCAGTTTTCAAATTTTCCTAGAACCTGTTGTCAAATAGGGAATTCTTCCCCAAGAAATTTACTTTCTAGAATTTCTTAAATGCTCGATTATTGCGTTCAGTTGTTTCTGATTCTTCCTTATCTAGTCTGGTCTAATTTTCTGTTTTTTAGTCAGTGCTAAGTAGTTTTTGGTAATTGCTGCTTTATGGCATAATTATGTTTTAATAATACATATTTATTATAATTATGCTTCATGGTATAATTTGAGATTTGAAAGTATTCCCTCTCCATTTCTACTTTCTTTTTTTCATTTTATTTATTAATACTTATTACTTTTTTACTTAAGTCTAGATTTTTATTTTTTAAATTTTGTCTCTGTTTATAAAGTATCCTTTTGGGAGTTTTTGATTAGTTTAGCATTGAACCTTTCATTGAATTTAGATAGTATCCTTCTTTCATATATATATAAAATATCACCACAATTCTTTTGGGCAATATATATATGTTATAGTTATTTTGTTTAAGGTTGGGTGGATTTTTTAAAAGAATTTTTGTAGCAATTCAGAAAAAGAAAGTTATCTAGAAACCACATTTTGAAAGAACAAAGTTCAGAATTGTCTGTGCACAAAGTTGAGCAGCTTTGAATGATGGCAGGAAGAGCTCTGGATTTGGATTCCAAGAACCTGAGCTCCGTCTCAGCTCCCCCTACATACTACCTATGTGAACCAGGGCAGATGACTGGGCCTCTCTGAGACTATCTGCCCAGCTACTTGGTTTATTAGGTCAAACCTATTTCTGGGCTCTTTTCTTCTTGTTACCAACATCTCATCTGTAGGGTCCAGAATTCCCCAACCAAGGAGCAAGCTAAATGTAAAGAAAGAAGTGGAGAGCTCCAATATGATTATATGAGTGGTTTAATAATCATAACCGGTTACTTACATAGGGGCCACGTAGGGGCAGCTACCAGACCATTCAGTGGATCTCCACAAAAACCCCTCTACCCCTTTCCCCCCAGTCCCATGGTAATTATAGAAATCAAAGGGAGGAGGAGCTGCAAAGTATCATTATGTCATTGGGAATTTGCATTATGCTTAGCAGTTGTAATTTTGGGCCCGGTTTCTAGGGCTCAGGTGTCATGCTAGCACTCTTAGATCTGTGGGGGACACAGTGAAGATTATATTGTGGTTGCTGTGTCCTTGTTATGTCTTGCTATAACTTACAACTGGTTACCATAACCTTCTTTTGGTTTTCAACTCAATAGAGACAAGGACTGTCAGTTTGAGTAAGTCCCCAGATACTCCCAAGGTTATTTGCTAAGCACAGTGTCTTTTTTTTTTTTATTAAAAGCTTTTTATTTACAAAACATATGAGTGATTTTTCTACATTGACCTTTGCAAAAACTTTTTTTTCCAAGCTTTTCCCCTTCTTCCCCCCACCCCCCACCCCTAGATGACAGGGAATCTAATACATGCTAACTAGGATAAATTATATGACAAATCCAATATATTTATACATATCTATACAGTTATCTTACTGCACAAGAAACATCAGATCTAGAAAGAGAAGAAAAAAAACAACCTAAGAAGGAAAACAAAATGCATGGAAATATTCACAGAAAGCGTTAAAATGCTGTGTTATGGTCCACACTCAGTTCCCACAGGCCTCTCTCTGGATGTATATGACTATCTTCATCGCTGAACAATAGGAACTGGTTTGAATCACATCATTGTTGAAGAGAACCATGTCCATCAGAATTGATCATCGTATAGTCTTGTTGCTGTGTATAATATTCTCCTGGTTCTGCTGATTTCACTCAGCACCAGTTCATGCAAGTCTCTCCAGGCCTCTCTAAAATCATCCTGCTGGTCATTTCTTGCAGAACAATAATATTCCATAACATTCATATACCATAATTTATTCAGCCATTCTCCAATTGATGGGCATCCTTTCAATTTCCAGTTTCTTGCCACTACAAAAAGAGCTGCCACAAACATTTTTGCACATGTGGGTCCCTTTCCCTCCTTTAAAATCTCTTTGGTATATAAGCCCAGTAGAAACACTGCTGGGTCAAAGGGGATGCGCAGTTTGATAACTTTTTGAACATAGCTCCAAATTGCTCTCCAGAATGGTTGGATCCGTTCACAGCTCCACCAACAATGTATCAGTGTCCCCATTTTCCCACATCCCCTCCAACAGTTATCATTATCATTTCCTGTCATTTTAGCCAATATGACAGGTGTGTAGTGGTGTCTCAGAGTTGTCTTAATTTGCATTTCTCTGATCAATAGTGATTTGGAGCACCTTTTCATGTGACTAGAGTTTCAGTTTCTTCATCTGAAAATTATCTGTTCATATCTTTTGACCATTTATCAATTGGAGAATGGCTTGAATTTTTACATATTTGAGTCAATTCTCTATATATTTTAGAAATGAGGCCTTTATCAGAACCTTTGAATGTAAAAATATTTTCCCAGTTTACTGCTACCCTTCTAATCTTGTCTGCATTCATTTTGTTTGTACAAAAACTTTTTAACTTGATATAGTCAAACTTACTATTTTGTGATTAATGATGATCTCTAGTTCTTCCTTGGTCACAAATTCCTTCCCCTTCCACAGGTCTGAGAGGTAAACCATCCTACATTGTTCTAATTTGTTTATGATATCATTCTTTATGTCTAGATCATGAATCCATTTTGACCTTATCTTGGTATATGGTGTTAGGTGTGGGTCAATGCCTAGTTTCTTCCATACTAGTTTCCAATTATGCCAGCAGTTTTTGTCAAATAGTGAGTTTTTATCCCCAAAACGGGGGTCTTTGGGTTTATCAAACACTAGATTACTATTGTCATTGAGTATTTTGTCCTGTGAACCTAACCTGTTCCACTGATCCACTACTCTATTTCTCAGCCAGTACCAAATGGTTTTGGTGACCACTGCTTTATAATATAGTTTTAGATCTGGTACAGCTAGGCCACCTTCATTTGCATTTTTTTCATTAATTCCCTTGAAATTCTTGACCTTTTGTTTTTCCAGATGAATTTTGTTATTTTTTCTAGGTCAGTTAAATAATTTCTTGGGAATTTGATTGGTATAGCACTAAATAAATAGATTAGTTTAGGTAGTATTGCCATCTTTATTATATTCGCTCGACCTATCCAAGAGCACTTGATGTTTTTCCAATTGTTTAGATCTGACTTTATTTGTGTGGAGAGTGTTTTGTAGTTTTGCTCATATAGATCCTGACTTTCCCTTGGCAGATATATTCCCAAATATTTTATACTATCAATAGTTATTTTGAATGGAATTTCTCTTTGTATCTCTTGCTGTTGCATTTTGTTGGTGATGTATAAAAATGCTGATGATTTATGTGGATTTATTCTGTATCCTGCAACTTTGCTAAAGTTGAAGCACAGTGTCTTAATAATTGCTTTTGCCCCCCTTTGAATGATTTTCATCCCAATAGTATGGCTTTCACTCATCAGAACCCCACATTATCCATACTACAAGTTTATTGATCTTCACAGATGACCTATTTAGTTCTCATCTCTGTCCTGAACTCATTTCCTATCTTCAGCTCCATATATTGTTGCTTTTTAAACTGAACACAGCCAAAATGAAACATATCCTCTTATAAAAGGTGGTATTTCTATAGAGGGCACCATTGTCCTACTAGACACTTATGCTCATAACCTTGGAGTTGCCTTTGACCCTTTCTTCTCCTTCAAAACCCTCCAGAATAGTTGCTAGATCTTGTCATTTGGGCAGCCACAATGTCTCTATCTCAGACAGCTGCTATCTCAATTCTGGCCCTTGTTACCTTTCAATGGGACCATCATAATTGTTTTTTTCCCTTTAAGTTATTCTCCATATAGCTGTCAAAATTATAATGATCCCAAGATTCAAGTCTCATCCTGTTTTCATTCATCTCCTTTTTTTATGCTAAAATAGGAACTCTAGGCTGGCACTCAAAGTCTTAAATATTTTAGCTGTAAAATATTTTTTTTTCCTTCTATGATTAACATTTCTGCCCAGCATGCATTCTCCTTGTTAGTCACTCTGGCCTAATAATTCTTCCGTCAGATCAGTGTTACATTTCTCATCTCTGTGCCTTCATACAGGCCCAAACTCCATGTGCAGAATGCACCATCTATAATAGCTTCTTTCTAAGCTCGCTTTGGCTTAAGGGTCTGGTCCTACAGGAAGCTTTCTGAACTTCCCTCACTTGTTAAACTTTCTCTGTCTCTTTGTCTCTCCATTTCTGTCTGTTCATCTGTCTCTTTTCAGATCACCTTGCTTTTTACTTATCTAATGTTTTCATATTGTTCCCTTAGCTTCAGCTGCTCAATGGCAGGAATCATTTCTTTATCTTTGTATTTCTAGTGCCTCTACTGGAATATTGTGAGAAAAGTGATCTAGAAATAGCCTTATGAGTATCATTTTTTCTTGATACCCATCTCAGATTAGCTCATTAATGCCTGACACACCTTTCTGACTGATAAGCTTCTTTTAAGGAATACTGGATTAAGAGTCAAGGACTGGGTGTGGTTATCTCCTCAGATACCAGTTCTATAACCTCAGTCAAAGCCTTGTACCTTTCCTCAGTAAAATGAAATGGTCTGACCCCAGATGTTCCTGAGGTTGATTTTTAACTCAACATGCCATGATTCTCTGCTCTCATAGGCTGGCTGAGGCCTTGCTGATGAGTTCTCTTAGGACACTGACTCCTCTGGAGATTTTGCCCTTATCTTCTGAGCTTTCTCCCTCATTGTTTGCTGACCTTACTGATTCTGGCTCTTTTGGGGATCCTGAGCCTGCATGTACTCAAAGACCTGCCTCTAATTCCAAGCTCCTTTCCCCTCTCCCCTGTGATGCTACTACCTTCATCAGTCTAATATCCCTCCTCCTTCATTACTCCTTGCCTCCATCTTCCAAAAAAGAGGTTTATAGACTCCACTGGGATGGAAGTCAGAAGATGTGATTTCAAATTATGACTTGACACTAGCTAGTTATGTAACTTGGGAAAAGTCCATCTCTCTTTTTGATCCTCTGTTTCCTCATATAAAGGGAGTAAAAAACTCCATTTCTCAAGTATTTCAAAATTTATTTCACTTCATAAATTCCTTCTATGAAATAGATAAGGTGGGGGGAAAACTTATCAACCAATATCCCTAGTAAATATCAACATAATAATATTGATTAAAACTAGCAAAAAAAAATAACATACTGTAAAGATTATACACTATGACCAAGTTGGATTTGTAGCAGGAATGCAGGATTAGTTTAATATTAGGAAAATTATTTTTAAAATGGGCCATATTAATATCAAAACAAATTTTTTTTAAATGCAGAAAAAAGCTTCTGACCAAGTGCAGCACTGAAAATAGTAGGAACAAATGGATCTTCCTCAGTATAACAGCTTCTATCTAGAACCAAGGACTAGCATTATCTGTAATAGAAAAATTCTAGATACCTTTCCAGTAAAGCATCTTACTGGATAAAGCATTTATGACATGACAGTGAATGTCCATTGTTAGTACTATTATTTGATATAGATCTAGAAATTTTAACTACAACAATAATATTTTTTAAATTGAGGAATTAAGCAAAAATAAAGAGAAAATAAAATTGTAACCTTTTGCTAATGATATAACTTACTCTGAGATTCAACTAAAATTGAGGTTATAAAACACAAATCTTTTACCTTTCTCTAATAACAAAATTCAGCAAGAAGAGGTAGGAAAATTATATTTAAAAGTAACTACAGAATATAAAAAATGGTACATACAGGAACTATATGAAAACAATTACAAAACATTTTGTGGAAATAAATCTTGACTTAAGTGATGAGAGAAGTTAATGGCTCATGGGGAAAGGGGTAGGCCAATATAATAAAAATGAAAGTAGTACTATATATATTCAATGTTATACCAATTAAATTACCAAGGGGTTATTTATTTTTAAAAGGGGGGGTATGGTTTTGATAAATACAAATCTAAATAAATTTTGATAAGTTCCAACCACTGGAATAAGCTGCTGGAATAAAAGATATCAGAAAACTGGAAAGCAATCTGGCAGAAAGTGTGTTTAGACTAGTATTTCGCACTATATGCCACAATAATCTTCAAACTGAAACATAAAAGGTCATATAAACTAGAAGAACAAGAAAGGGCATTTTTCACAACCATGAATTGAAGATGAATCCTTGATCAAAGGATATAGACAATCACAAAAAAGATAACGATCAATTTTTACATAAAATTAAAACATTAAAGTGTAGTTAAAGCTAAAAGGGAAACAGCAAACTTTAAAAAAATCTTTGCAATAAAATTCTAATAAGACGACATGATATCTGAGATATCTGGTGAATATATAACCCAAAGCCATTTGCTAGTAGTCAATTATAGGTTGTTCTCAAGGGAAGAAATTCAATTTTTTAACAAGAAAAAAATGCTTCAAAACAATGATAAAAGTTCATATTAAGCTCATATTAAGACAAGAAAAGGAAATGGTAGTTGTTGCAGAGGCTGCATGGGAAAATACTCCTAATGTCCTAGTGCTGGAGCTATGAATTGGTTGAGTCCTGGAAAACAATGCAGAACAAAATACCCCCAAAGTCACTGACCTGCACTTAGTTTTATCACCCAGTGATAGCACCACCAGCCATATTACCCAAAGAGAGAAAAGGGGAAAGAGATCCATATGTCAAAAAGGTGTTCATAGTAGCACTTTTCAGAGTAGCAAGGAAGTGAAAACAAAGTGAATTTTGATCAATTGGGTAAACAAATTACATCATATGATGTAGTGGAATAGTATGCTGTGAAAAATTATGCAAAGGATGGATTCCAAGAAGGTTGGAAAAACTGATCCGCAGAATGAAATGAGTATAATCAGTTGAGTAATTTATACAATGATCACACCATTATAAAGGAAAACTTCCAGGATGAAGGACAAACAAGTTGTTAGTCTCCTCTTCCCCTCAAAATCAGTTTGTGTGTGTGTTTATGTGTGTGTGTGTGTGTGTGTGTGTGTGTGTGTGGAGACACTGTGGTGAATAGGGTTGTGCATGCCTTGGGCTTTCTTTCCCTAGGGCTCGGGTCTGTACTATGAAGTTGGCTCAGATAACCCCAGAACTCGCTCCTGGGTGCGATGTAAGCGCCTGGAGGGCAGCAGCTGTGTAATGGTTGTGTATCTTCAGTGATTGACGTCTTACCTGCGCTTAATAAAAGCTTGCTGATAGAACGATATCCTCACCATAGGGACCGTCTTTTTTTCCCCCTGAGGCAATTGAGGTTAAGTGACTTGTGCCCAGGGTCACAAAGCCAGGAAGTGTTAAGTGTCCCGAGACCAAATTTGAACTCGGGTCCTCCTGACCGCAGGACTGGTGCTCTTTCACTGCGCCACCTAGCTGCAACCTTTATTTCCAAACACAGGTCCTATCTTTTTTGTAGGCAATACGAATCACATATACATTTTGCAAGATGTCAATGTAACCAAATAGTTATAGCAATATTTAGCTAAGGGGCAGCTAGATGACACAGTAGATAGAGCACCGGCTCTGGAGTCAGGAGGACCTCAGAAACTAAGCGATGTGACCCTGAAAAGTTACTTAATCCCAATTGCTTCGCCAAAAAAACAAATGTTTTTTTGTTTTTTGTTTACTCCAAAACTACCCTCAAGCCTA
This sequence comes from Myrmecobius fasciatus, assembly GCA_023553655.1. NCBI lineage: Eukaryota > Metazoa > Chordata > Mammalia > Dasyuromorphia > Myrmecobiidae > Myrmecobius > Myrmecobius fasciatus. Next base: position 15,617 of record JAJPUD010007541.1, on the reverse strand, counting down.
TAGTCAAAACGTAATCCATTTTGCAGGTGGGGTCCTGAGGAGCAGTTCTTCGACTGAAGTTACTTTCTTCAGCTTCGGCCTCCGCGCAGGGACCCTCCCACGCTGGGCTGGAGCCTGCGGTCGCCGCCGACCCCCGCGCCTCCATGCCTTGCACGGCTCTGAAGAGCTCGGTCAGCCGCCCGAAAACAATGCCGGGAAGCGACCGGACTCCCTCGGCCCTTCCTTAGGAGGTATTCGGAGTAATGGCCGCAGCCGGGCCCGCCCCCCGCCCATAAATTTCTAGCAGTTCCAGGACTACAGCTCTTCAAATGCCCCGCCATCAGAGCGACCCGGAGACGGAAACGTCCGCTGACGTACAGGGAAGGGGCGAGGGGAAAGGAAGGGGAGGGGCTAAGCAGCTCGAATTAAAGGAAGCCTGCGCATTCTCCGCCCCCTCCTCCCGGCTCTCCTCCGTAGTGCCTGATCCCCTTACACGTTTCTGAAGGAGTGAATGTGCGCGTTCTCTTTGGTAGTTATGTTTATTACTAGGGAGGATGAATTATTTGGGGGAGGAGGAGGAGGAGGAGTGATAATGATGGCAAAGAAAAGAAAAGAAAAGAATTAAAGCAATACTTAAATAGAAGATAGCAGGGAGCCGTTCACTGAGATGAAACTAGCCAGTTCTGGAACTGCTGTGTCAATTATATATTTTTACTGCCCTCCCTCCAGCTTTCATAATTTCATATGCAATGTTTTTTCCCCCTGTTCTTTTTGTATATCAAAATAATGATCATTGTCCTGTTGATACTAAAAAAGAAAAAAAAAATATTGGTAGTTTTCCTTTGAACAAAAATAGTCAAAGAATTTATTCCCCTTTATAAATAAGGAAACCAAGGCCCAGACTGAGGAAGTAATTTGACCAGATTTCCACAGCTAATAAATATTAAGAGTGAGGATATGAATTTGGGTTTCCAGATTTCAAATTCAATGCTTTTCTCATTTCCGGTTGACTAGATGATCTCTTAGACTCCTTCCAGTTTAATGATCCTATAAAATATCCAGATTAGGCTTTTGCGCGCTTTACTATATCTACATTGGGTAATATGAATTTGCTAAACTTTTATGGAGGGAAAGTTCCACATCCCTGCCTAAATTCCCATGATTCCCTAGGCCTAGAATTCATACTTTATAGACACTGGTGGCCCCTGAATGACAATAACATTTCTTTTGCTAGAACAATCCTTGCATACATTACACACTTTGACCGCATTGCCCTCTTAAGTAACTCAACCCAAGTTCATTTTCCTGTTTTTTGATCCCATTTTTAGTCTTAAGCAATCAGATCAGGAAATTGCCACATTGCCAGGGTAACAAGTAGATATTTCATCAACATCCCTCTTTGAACATTAGCTATTGAGGATATTATCTCTCCTTCCTATCACCTTTGTCTTTTGACTTTTTTTTTTTTTTTTTGCTATCATTGTGGACAAGCTGGAGAGAGATGAGTTAGATGAGACTGCAGTTATATTAGTTTAAAATTGGCTGACCTACCACTTTTGGTCAAGATACAACATCCTCAAGAGTAGTTGTTTAATGAGTCAATGTTAACTTGAAGGGGTAACTACTGGAGTGTCTCAAAGATCTGCCCTTGCTAATTCAGTTTTTTATCAAGGACTTGGAGAGACATAGAAAGCATACTTGTCATATTTGTAGATTACAGGAAGCTTGAGATGTTAGCTAATATGGACTACAGAATCAGAATCCAAAATCATTTGAAAGACTAGATCCATGGGCTAAATTGAATGAGATAAAATTTAATAAAAATAAATGTTAAAATTTATACTCAAGTTCAAAAAAACCCTGAAATATAGGATGAAATTGTATTGCTTTGTATTTGTGTTTTTGTAATATTTGTATTGTTATTGAAAACAGTTTCTGTGAAGACAGTCTAGGTTGAAGACAGGCTCAGTAGGAATCATCAGAGTGACATCACAGCCAGAAAAGGTATCTGTCTCAAATGGAGAGTGATAAGGAAAGTGGAGTGTCCAGGACAAGAGAGATAATAGCTCTGTCCTGCTTGGATCACATCTGGAGTGCTGTATTCAGCTCTGAACACCACACTTTAGGAAGGACATGGACAAACTGGAGTGTATTCAGAAGAGAGAATGATGAGCCAGTGGAGAATTTACTTATGTGACCCCAGAGGTCAGGATGAGGAATAATGAATGGGAGTGGCAGAGGTGCTAGTTTAGGCTTAAGCCCATCCTCTCCCATTAGAACAGCTCAGAAGCAGAGAAGGAGAATTTTACCTTGGGGGACAGCTAGGTGGTTCAGTGGATAGAGTACCAGCCCTGAAGTCAGGAGGACTTGAGTTCAAATTTGACCTCAGATTTAACACTTCCTAGCTGTGTGACCCTGGAAAGTCACTTAACCCCAATTGCCTCAGCAAAAAAAAAAAAAAAAGAAAGAAAGAAAAAAAAGAATGTTACCTTGGGAGACCCTGTGTTCCCTTTCATGAGGGATGCTCAAGAAGGGTTTCTTCTGATGATTGAGATGGTCACTAAGGTATCTTCCAATTCTGTAATTCTATGATTTTCCCTGTGGGAAGTCCATTCTGTTAGCCTCCATGGGCAAGTTATCTAAATTCTCAAAGCCTCAGTTTCCCCCTTGCTCAAATAGGGACAATAATATGTGCATGTAACAGGGTTCAGTGGCTGTGTGGTCCCTGGCACTTCATGTCTATTTACCATCTTAAGATCAGAGTGTAGAGAAGGTGTCCTCACCAGAAACTCTCCATTCAGATGAAATCACAGATCTGATCAAGAATACTCATTACAACTGCCTGTTGTTAGGCAAAGTTATGGAAACCTTAAAGTGGAAAAAACACTGGGCTGGTGTTTTTTCCAAGTCAGAAGATGGGATTTGAGTCAATACCGTCCCCCCTCTGGATCTCAGTTTTTCATTTTAAAAGGAGAGGGATAGAATAAATGAACTTTCTGATTACTCCCAGGTCTAACATTCTGCATTTTAAAGACTTCTAACTTAGACTTTCTGTGTTCTAAAGGTGTGCCCTGATATTCTGCATTCTATGGTCCCTTTGGACCGCTGAGGGTCTGTGACATAAAAAAGGAATAATTTCATCCGACACTTCCCAGAAAAGGCTAGTCCATTTCTTCACATCACAAAGGAAAGCATACCCTTTATCCCTGCTATTCCAACACCCACTTTGTGCTTCTCTCCGAGAGAAATGAACTTTTGCCCTTCTCCTTAGCCCCTTTCACCAACCTTTGGCCACCCTCATCTCCACTTGCCAGCAGCCGTGAACTCAAATGCTTGGCTCCATCCAGACTGATACATATCATGGCTCGGATGAGCACCTTCCTTCCCTCATTTCCCAACATTTACTACGCGCCTATCATGCAAACTGTGGAAAATGCTAGGGATAACGCTAGATGTCGCCATGGAGCAGATAAGGTCTGAGTTCGCCTCCCAACCAGAAGGGGGCGGGACTGAAAGCGTCCCAGACCGCGCAAGCGCAGCGCAGCCTGGAGGAAAGACCTCCTCCAATCCCTCCTCCCGTTGGTCTCGGCTTGGAGGAGGAAGGATTTAGATCGGGGTCCCCTGCTGCTCCTAGTGATCCCGACACCAGATGGGGTGTGTGGACCACGGCCAGGGGCAGGAAAAAGTCCCAGGAGGTAAAACACACCTTAGAACAGAAAAAAAGAACAAGGCTTAAAACGAGTGCCCAGTTGCATCCAGCCAAAAGGGGAGCGGAGGATGAGATCAGTTCCGTTTCAGTTGGCCGCTGTCAATCACAGCATCCTTGCTTGTCTGTCTGTCTGTCTGTCTGTCTTATCCATTTTCCTCCTGTGACTTGGAAGAGACTTGCATCTCTCTCTCCAGTGGCGACTCCAGACTCCAGCATCCCTGTTTTCTACCTTGCTGGACTTCTTGGAGAAGGAGATGAATCTCAGTCTCTAAATATTCTCAACGAAGTCCTCATCATTCACCTTTGGGGTTCAAACAGCCTTAGACAAAGCTTAGAAAAGTCACATTCCCTACCCTTAAGGAACTTAACCATATTAGGGGAAAGGTGGATTAAGAAAGAAACATAATAATAATAATAAGAAGAAGAAGAAGACTACAAAATACTGTATGATAACTATATCATACTGATGCTAAGGAGCTCTTGGGGAGATCAGAGAGGTTTCCTGAAGGAGGTGGCATTTGAGTTGGGTTTTAAAGCAAAAACCCAAAAATCTTATGTCAAAAAAGAATCTCAGGTAATTAGAGTCCCCTCTACAATTTCCTTAATTCAGTCTCCCGGTAAGCAGAGCTCTGGAGGCAGCCCATTCCACTTTTGAATGGATCTAATTGTTAGTAAGCTTTTCCTTATTCTAAGCTAACATCTGCTTTTTTCTTTCCCCTCCACTCTTAAATACCTCCTAAATTTCCCTAATGCCTCCTTCCCTTCTGATGTCCCAAGGGTTCTATCTTGTTGTTTTGGGTTTTTTTTCACCTGTATCTCCAACTATATAGCCCCCAGCATGGAATCCCAGTATTTTCTCCTCTTCTTTTCCTTCCTGGGGTGCTCTTCTTGAGAGGCCTAAGGTTCCAGAAAAGAGGGTGGAATGGGGGGATCCTGAGCATAGTCCTAAGGGGAATGTGCTGGTCATGGAATCAGGGAATCTCTGCAGAAAGGCATAGGTTTCAGGTGAAGTAAAGTCAAAAGGCTTTTATCAAGTACTTTCTATATGCCAGGCAATGTGCTAAGTGCTGAAGATATAAATACAAACAAAAAGAAAGACTACCTCCCCTAAAGGAATTTATTTTTTTAATTAAATTAAATTAAATTTGATTTTTTAATTTGCAAAACATATGTATGGGTAATTCTTCAACATTAACCCTTACAGTAAAAGCTTTCTGTTACAGATTTTTCCTCCCTACTCCCTACCCCTCCCCTAGATGGCAGGATATCCACTACATGTTAATTATGTTAAAATACTTGACAAATTGAATATATGTATATATATTTCCACACTTATCATTGTTGTGCAAGAAAAATCGTATCTACAAAGAAAAAAAACGGAAAGAAAACACAATGCAAGCAAACCTCAATAGAGAGCATGAAAATGTTATGTTGTGGTCCACATTTCATATCCCTCTCTCTGAGTGTATATGGCTTTCTTCACTGAACAATTGGAAGTGGTTTGAAACATTTCATTGTTGAAGAGAGCCATGTCCATCAGAATTGATCATCATATAGTCTTGTTGCCATGTATAATGATCTCCTGGTTCTGCTCATTTCACTCAGCATCAATTCATGCAAGTCTCTCCAGGCCTCTCTGAAATCGTCCTGCTGGTCATTTCTCACAGAACAATAATATTCCATAACATTCATATATCATAATTTATTCAGCCACTCTCCAAATGATGGGCATCCATTCAGTTTCCAGTTTCTAGCCACTACAAAAAGGGCTGCTAGAAACATTCTTGCACATGTGGGGCCCTTTCCTTCCTTTATGATTTCTTTGGGATATAAGCCCAATAGAAACACTGCTGGGTCAAAGGGGACGCACAGTTTGATAACTTTTTGAGCATAGTTCCAAGTTGCTCTCCAGAATGGCTGGATCCATTCACAGTTCCACCAACAATGCATCAGTGTCCCAGCCTTCCCACATTCCCTCCAATATTCATCATTATCTTTTCCTGTCATTTTAGCCAATCTGACAGGTGTGTAGTGGTACCTCAGAATTGTCTTAATTTGCATTTCTCTGATCACTAGTGATTTGGAGCAACTTTTCATATGACTACAAATAGTTTTAATTTCATCATCTGAAAATTGTTCATATCCTTTGACCATTTATCGATTGGAGAATGGCTTGAATTCTTATAAATATGAGGCAATTCTCTATATATTTTAGAGATGATTCCTTTATCAGAACCCTTAAATGTAAAGATGATTTCCCAATTTATTGCTTCCCTCCTAATCTTGACTGCATTGGTTTTGTTTGTACAAAAACTTTTTAACTTAATATAGTCAAAGTTGTCTATCTGGTGTTCAATTAAGAGTTCCAGTTCTTCTTTGGACATAAATTTATTCCATCTCCATAGGTCTGAGAGGTAAACTATATTACGCTCCTCTAATTTACTTATAATATCACTCTTTAAATCCAGATCATGAACCCATTTAGATCTTATCTTGGCATGTGGTGTTAGGTGTGGGTCAAGCCCTAGTTTCTTCCACACTAGTTTCCAATTTTCCCAGAAGTTTTTGTCAAATAGTGAGTACTTATCCCAAAAGCTGGGGTCTTTGGGTTTCTCAAAGACTAAATTGTTATAGTTATTGCCTAGTTTGTTCTGTGATTCTATCCTATGCCACTGATCCACTACTCTATTTCTTAGCCAGTTCCAAATGGTTTTGATGACTGCTGCTTTATAATATAGTTTTAGATCTGGTACAGTAAGTCCACCATCATCAGCCTTTTTTTTCATTAATTCCCTTGAAATTCTTGACCTTTTGTTCTTCCAAATGAATTTTGCTACTATTTTTTCTAGATCTGTAAAATAATTTCTTGGGAGTTTGATTGGTATGGCACTAAATAAGTAAATTAGTTTGGGTAGTATCGTCATTTTTATTATATTTGCTCGGCCAACCCATGAGCACTTAATGTTTTTCCAATTGACTAGGTCTGATTTTATTTGTGTGGGAAGTGTTTTGTAGTTTAGTTCATATAGTTCCTGACTTTTCCCTTGGCAGATAGATTCCCCAAAATTTTATACTATCAACAGTTATTTTGAATGGAATTTATTTTTGTATCTCTTGATGCTGAACTTTATTGGTAAGGAATTTATTTTTTAATGGGAGAAAATAACACATTAAAGGGAGCTGCAAGTTTGTATATGTGTGACTGTGTGGGGAGAAGATAGCTATCTCTGGGGGGGATGGTGATGAATCCTGAAAAATCAAGAATACCTCAATTTATATTTACAGAGGAAATGAAAGCTTTTTGTTTAACCTAAGTTTTCTTAGTTTTATATTTAGGATAAGGAAAAAACTCTTTCCTCAAAATAGAAATTCAAGGAGGAATTCAGAAATGGGAGAAGAGGTCTGAGGAGATTGAGGGAGATGACAGGACAAGACTGGGGAGGGAGATAGAAAAATGGAGAGAATTACTTAAGGAACAATCCAAGAACAGGGAGGATTTACATAGGGGAAAGGAAGTTTCCATGAGGATGGTAGGATCTGGGAAATAGGGTAGGAGAAAGGATTCAGGTATTAGTATCAATGTCAGGATGTTGCTATCATATCCCCACTTCTCAAAAATCTAATTAACCCAAAGTACTTCATGCATGTTATATGTACATTCAGTTTAACAATTCTCTATACCCAGGATGTATTTTTTTACTTCATTTTTCAATTAACAAGCCTTTATTTTTTCTCCCTACCAATTACCCACTCACCTCTAAAAGAAAAACAAAATCTTTGTGACAATATACGTAGTCAAGCAAAACAAATCCATGTTATTCATATTCAAAAATGTATATTTCCATGTACAGAAATGTTTGTAGCAGCCTTTTTTTGGTAGTGACAAGGATCATTTGGGGAATGGCTAAAGCAGTTATGGTATATGAATTTAATAGAATATTATAGTTCTATAAGAAATGATCAGCAGGATGATTTAGAAAAGCCTGGAGAGACTTACATGAACAGATGCTAAGTGAAGTGAGTAAAACCAAAAGAATATTGTACAAGATTATGTGATGGTCAACTGGCTTTTTTCAACAACAATGAGGTGATTCTGGTGAATTCCAATAGACTTGCAATGGGGAGAGCCATCTGTACCCAGAGAGAGACTGTGGGGACTGAGTGCAGATCACAACATAGTATTTTCACCTTTTTGTTGTTGTTGTTATTGTTTGTTTTTTCTTTCTCATTTTTTCTCTTTTAATCTGATTTTTCTTGTGCAGCATGATAAAGTGAAAATATATTTAGAAGAATTGCACGTTTAGCCTTTATTGGATTGCTTGCTGTCTGAGGGTGGGGAGAAGTGTAGAGGGAGGGAGAAAGATTTGGAGCACAAGGTTTAGCAGGGTGAATGTTGAAAACTATCTTTGCATGTATTTTGAAAAATAAAAAAACACCTTATTTTTTTAAATGTGTATTTTGTTCTGTATAGTGAATCCATTATATCTCTGTCAGGAGATGGATGGCATAGCTCATTATGAGCCTCTGAAGTTGTGGTTTATCTTTGCATTAATTAGAGTTCTTAAGCTTTTCAAAGTTGCTTGTCTTTACCATGTTGTTATTATTGGATAAATTGTTCTGGTTCTGCATACTTCCTCTGTATCAATTCATACAAATCTTTCTTCCTTCTGAAACTCTCCAATTTTATAATATTAGTAGTATTAGTAGTATTAGTAATATTCTTAGTCCAATAGCATTGTATTACATTTATATGCCATTATTTATTTAGATATTCTCAGTTGCTGTACACCTTCAGTTTGCAATTTTTGCCTTTACGCTGTTATCAATATTTTTGTACATGTGGATACTTTGAATGCTTTGAGATATGTCTGGGGGTGATATCATTGGATCAGTTTAATGACTATGGGGCACTGCTCCAAATTACAGTAGCAGGTAGTTTTAAATTAAATCACTATGTAGTATGTTCAGGGCTTCATTCATACTTGTTACTGGAGTTATTGAGAAACAACACTAATCCTGTTTAAGCTTTTGCAGTTTGAGGGTAGAAAGGCAACATGAACACAAAGACTGATGACATAAAGGAGAGAGTTAAATGGAAAGATGATGTTTAGGCAAAGGACTAGGAGAAATCTGAGGAGGGAGAGCTGGAGGATCATGCAACAAAAGTGTCACATCTACAATTTATTTTGACCCTTTAATTAAGAAAGAATTTTTTGGCTTCAGGGACCCCTTGAATTCAAGATCTTTTTTACCCTTATAAGCTGGGGTGTATTCTGGAGAGCAATTTGGAACTATGCTCAAAAAGTTATCAAACTGTGCATACCATTTGACCCAGCAGTATTTCTACTGGGCCTATATCCCAAAGAGATTTTAAAGGAGGGAAAGGGACCCACATGTGCAAAAATGTTTGTGGCAGCCCTTTTTGTAGTGGCTAGAAACTGGAAACTGAAAGGATGCCCATCAACTGGAGAATGGCTGAATAAATTATGGTATATGAATGTTATGGAATATTATTGTTCTGTAAGAAACGACCAACAGGAGAATTTCAGAGAGGCCCGGAGAGACTTGCATGAAGTGATGCTGAGTGAAATCAGCAAAACCAGGAGAACATTATACACAGCAACAAGACTATATGATGATCAATTTTGATGGACATAGTTCTCTTCAACAATGATGTGATTCAAACCAGTTCCTATTGTTCAGCGATGAAGATAGTCATATACATCCAGAGAGAGGCCTATGGGAACTGAGTGTGAACCACAACACAGCATTTTAATGCTTTCTGTGAATATTTCCATGCATTTTGTTTTCCTTCTTAGGTTGTTTTTTCTTTTTCTCTTTCTAGATCTGATGTTTCTTGTGCAGTAAGATAACTGTATAGATATGTATACATGTATTGTATTTGTCATATAATTTATCCTATTTAGCATGTATTAGATTACCAGTCATCTAGGGGTGGGGGGAAGGAGGGGAAAAACTTGGGAAAAAAAGTTTTTGCAAAGGTCAATGTAGAAAAATCACTCATATGTTTTGTAAATAAAAAGCTTTATAAAAATAATAAGCTGGGGTGTGATGGAGCCAATTCTGGAAAGCCGACTGTTAAATTTTCAGCATTAACATGTACCCCTTAGAAAGGACAATTTTTACACATCAAGCATCATGTATTGTCTTATTTATCATCCAGACTTAAGAAAGTAAATGATAATAATGAAGACCAAATTTAAAGGGATATTTTAGGAGCAGCTAGGTAGCATTTACCCTGAAGTCAGAAAGACCCGAGTTCAAATGTGGATTCAACTCTGATTGCCTCTCAAAAAACTAGTGTGTCGGGGCAGCTAGGTGGCACAGTGGTTAGAGCACCAGCCCTGAAGTCAGGAGGACCTGAGTTCAAATCTGGTCTCAGACACTTCCTAGCTGTGTGACCCTGGGCAAGTCACTTAACCCCAATTGCCTCAGCAAAAAGCAAAAAAAAAAAACAAAAAAAACAAACAAACAAAAAAAAAAAACTGGTGTGTTCTATGTATATTTTTTCCTTTTGAACAGCTGGGTGCTAAATATTTACCTGCACACACCCTGGCCTATATCACAGATTTCCCTTTTTTTCAACCTAGATTTCCATTGCTCTCTCCTGTCCACACTCACTGACAATTTGTGTCTTATCAGAGGCTCCTCACGGCTTTCTGGATTCCTGAAGCCTCTCTCTGGTACTTCTTTTCCAGCCTTGAATGTGCCTGATCTCTGAGGTGAAGTCCTTCTCAATTGCATTCTATCAAACTACATTGTACCAGCATACAGATCTCTATAGACTTCCTTACTGAAGTCATTGATCCATTTAACCAACAAATATTAAAACTCTACTATGTATAGCTGGAGTTCAAATCTAGTCTCAGATAACTTCCTAGCTGTGTGATCCTGCACAAGTCACTGTTTGCCTCAGTTTCCTTATCTGTAAAATGAACTGGAAAAGGAAATGGCAGCCCACTCCAGTATCTTTGCCAGGAAAACCCAAAATGGGGTATTGGAGAATCAACACAATTGAAATGATGGAACAACGATAAGATCTTTGTTCTAAGTCAATTATCTGTAGGGAACATTGGACTCTGTGACTTTCCTCACAGAGTATCCCTTAGAAGCTCTTCCATCTTTTCCCATTCCTCCCCTATCTCACCCACACTCTGCACTCCTAACAAGTCTTCCATTATGTCCCTTCTATGAAGAAGTCCTCCTTCTTGCTCTGTGCCCTGGAGCTCAATTGCTATTTGGGATTGGGATTTCAGATCTCTAAGTGGATCACTGATTTTTCCAGCACCACCACCAAAATTATTCCTGTAAAGGGCATCAATTGGCCAAAGACCATGAGACTGGATGAGATTTCTCCTCCCCACTCCAGTTTTACTGAGGAAGAAGCTGGTCCAGAGGGGAAGGAACAATCCAAGGTCATACAGCTACTAAGTGACCCACGTAGGATTCACACCCACATCCTCTGATTACAAGTTCGGGGGTCTTCCTTGATCCTTGCTGCCTTTCAAGTGGTGAAAATCAATAGATCAGCCCTCAGGTCTGGGCCAAGTTAGGTCCTCTCCTATTTTCCCTCATTATAAGCTCCTTTGTATTGTACTCTGCTAGAGTATTTGTACTAGAAAAAGGCCACCTATGTCCTCATTGTGGCCATCACAAGCTATTAGGGGACAAGGATGTCTCTCCTGGCCCCTGGATGCTTAAACTCACTTCCTGTTCTTAGTGACCCTGTAAAGTTTACCTGTTGGAAATTAGTGTTTGAAAAGGAATAGACAGACAGCACTATCTCTAGCCAGGATAAGAAAGAGTCCCAAGGGTTTTGTGGGGTGCATCCAAGTTCTCTGGGGTCTGACCCTGTTTTGGCTTCCTCTAGGATCATTGGAACAAAGGACTTCAAGCTGAAAGAGACCTCCTCTGAGATTAAGTCCAGCAGGGGACTTAATGTGTTCATCAGTTATGGAAATGGAAGGATGGTGGAAGGTCAGTGGGGGGATTGGTTGGAAAAGTGAGCCATGGTGAAGGGCCAATGGAACATTTACTGGGCATGGAAATGGTCACTGGGGGGGGCTGAGCAAACAGATTCTGGTAGGGAGCAGCAAAATGATCAGGGCAGTGGGCTGGTTCAGGATGCAGGAATGGTCAACTGAGAATGGTCTGGAGTAGCATTAATGGGAGAGGCTGAGGGAGCCCCTGGGAAGGGAAGGGAGGCTGGGGAATAATCCCTGGGGGATTACCTTGGCCATTAGCTAATTGGGAAGAGAGTTGTCTGACCATGGGAAGGGTCACTTTTTGAACAGCTGAGAATATGGCAGGGTAATAGTAAGAGACATCTAGGTTGGAACATGTGGAGAACCTTCTCAGCAGGTTAGTGCAGTGTCTGGAGATCCCTCTCCCTATCCCCTCCTCTTGCCAGGAGAGGACACTTGGGTGAGTGAAAACTGCCCGGGGCTTGGAATCAGGAAGCCTTGATTTGAATCTTGGAAATCATACTTCTTAGCTATGTGGCTAGAGCTGGGTCACTGCCCATTGGCCCTCAGTTTCCTCCTCTGTAAAATGGGGTTATTAAGACATTGGTGATTCATCTCACAGGGCTGTGAGGAGAGGAGCTTTAGAGCACTTTAGCGTTTACCAAGATTCTTTTGCACAAGCCCGCCAAGATCACAAATACTGAGAAGGATGGGGGAAGGAATGTTTGCCTGGTTGCTAGGTGATGGGCAGAGGGTTCTAAGGGGAGGGCTGGGGTGGGGTTAGGGTACAGGGCATTGTTGGTGATGGGGTCTAGGCCTCTATGTCTGCTTCTGTTCCTACTGCTGACCCTGTGGTTGCCACCCCTGAGCCAGGCTTTGAGCAGGCCTGTCTGGTATCAGGTGGGGCTGGACCTCCAGCCCTGGGGATGCCAGCCGCCACGCCTGGTAAGCTGCGGCGGGGGTCTGACCTGCCCGGGCCGATGGATGGGCCTGAGCACCATGGGCAGTGTCTACCCCCTGACGGCCGTCACAGTTACTGTGCTGATAGTGGCTACCCACTTTGTCTACCAAAGGCGCCAAATCTCCCGAATCATGGTGAGTGTGGATGTGAAGCGGGCTCCCCCCTGCCCCGGGGCCCAACACCTGGACCCCTCCTCCTCCGCCCTGCCCATCTCCCCCCCTCCCTGGGGAGTCTTAAAGAAGCCTGGCGGAGAGTCGTGGGCTCGGGGGTTAGCGCTAAGCAGCCGGTGTCTCCCGGGGGCTCCCTGATCTCCGGGTCTCTGTTCTGATCCTCCCATTTCTCCCCCTCCAGAACAACCAAACACAGTCGATTGTGCCTCCAGAGCTCCTTATGCCCCCGAAGTCGGGATCGCCGCCTTCCGACCGTGCCTTGCTCTGCAATGTTCTGCACATGCTGGATGCTGTCCTAAACCACATTGAGGGCCACCTTCGGCAGCACTCTCCCCCTCAGCCTCTGCCAGCCAAATAAAGAGGCCCTCTGCCTCTAGTGCGTAACCCCCGGTCTCCTGCCTCCCTTTGTGCCGCCCCTCCGGGCTCCGCCAGCTGCCGTTCTCTCCCCGGGTCTCAGGCTCCAGAGCAATCCCTCGTCGTCCCCACCCCGGGCCCGGACCCCTCAGCCCGCTCCTCGTCTCGTCCTCCTCAGTCCGGGGCTCCGGGCACTTAATTTCCCATCCCTCCTCCTATCTGCTCTTGGAGCCTGGAGAGGGCGAGGAAATCGGGGGAGCCGGGAGCTGGGCGGGCAGAACAGCCCCGATCCCCTGCGCTTCCCGTCCTTGCAGCCAGTGACTGGTGTGTGTGCCGAACTTTGTGCTAACAGATGGAGATGCGGGATCTCGGTAAGATCACAGTCTAGCAGGGGCCGCGCCTCGAACACCAACAGTCACACCTGCGATGAATGGGGTGCGGACACACTTTGGAGATCTGAGTTCGAATCTCCTCTCACACAGCTATGGGGAGACCCTCAGTTTCCTCATTTGTAAAATGCCTAGAAAGGAAACATTTATTAACTGGACTAAGTGCTTCACACATATCTCCTTTGAGCCTCACCACAGCCCCAGGAGATAGACGCTATCGTTATCTCCATTTGGGGAAACTGAGGCTCCTAAGTCAAGTGACCTGTGTCAGGCTCTGAGGCTCCATTTGAACCCGGAATCTTTTGAACTCTTGGCCCAGTGCTCCACCCGCTGGGCCACCAATCAGTTAACATGTGTAGAGTATTTTGCAAACCTTAAAGTGCTATAATAATACTATTATTATTAATACTATTATAATAATACTATTATTATTATTAAAGACAGTATGGTTAATGCATAAAAGCTTTGGAGTCAGAACTGAGCTCAAGTTCTGACATCTCACTGTGGGACCACAGTCAATTCGTTCAATCTCTCATTACCCCAAGTAGTTAACTCTGTTCTCTTAAAATAAGACTATAAATTAGAGATGGGCTGGTATTCTGGATTGGTTAGGATGAACCAGTTTAAACTCTGGAACTTCCCTACGCTTAAGAAATCATAAGTCTGGAACAACAAGAGAGAATACTCTGTGAGAATCCAGTTTGCTGGCCAGAGAGATCAGATAAGAAGACTTCCTAGAGACAAAATCTGAGCTGGGCTTTAAAAGGATAGATAAAGGCAGCTGGTGTACTGGTAAATGTTTAATAACATTCATCCTCCCCCAGAATGTACTTGGAACACACTTCTAAGTTCAATCTGCATCATTAATATTTTCCCCTCCATTTTCTTAGATCGAGATAATCAACAAAATAATAAATTAAGCCCTGATTTGTAACAGTTGCTGATTATATATTCACAGCTGATTACATAGTCACACTTGGCAGTTTAACAATTAGCTGGAAAACTACATAGTGATACAACAGAGGAAAAGAGGGAGGCTGGGGTCTCCTAAGTCCAGAAAGCAGTACAGAGCTCACAAAACAAAAGGCACATCCACGGGCAGAGAGTAGGACAATTTGGGTAGAGTTTAGAATGCATGGATGGAGTAAAATAATTTTCCAGCCCAGGACGACTTAGAAGGTTGGTAGGAAAGATTGACTGCACCTGGGTGAGAATGGAGTGCAGTCCAGTGCAGGCTGGGCAGGGCCCAAGCTGGGCCCTAGCAAATCAAGAGTAGGCTTTTGGGGTGACTGTTAGAGGCAGCTGTGGTACTTTCCGGAGTTCTCAGCCCATAAATAGTAAGGGGAGGGGGTCAGAAAACTAGTCAGAAGGTGATTCCAGGGACTTCCTTGCTGGCACCCAGGGGCAAGACTCCTGTTACATCTGAGTCAGTTTTGGGTCTTAGTCCCAGTGTGAGTATGAGCACTAGCACATCAGTTTGTGGTCATATGAAAGCTCTATTCCAGGGCAGAAAAGATTTGTTAATGGTTGCTCATAGACCAGTGCACAGCACAGGAAAGTAGTTAACACACTTCTCCCTAGATACCACTTTGGAAGAACAGGACCCCAGAATTACCTTTGAAAATAGTTGCACAAAAGCTCTGAAGCTTGGGACAGTGTTCACTGTCCACTGTCCTACACCAGAAGCAGAGCCCTATTTTAGCATAGAGTTAAAAGTCAAGGAATAGGCTGGAAACAGCCTTCCCCGCCTCCCCCCCAAAAAAAAATCCTGACAGAAAAAGAAAATTACTAGGGTGGCAGGGAAGACCAAAATACAAACTCAGAAGAAAACAAAATCAAAATTCCTATATTCAAAGCCTCAAAGAAAAATATGAATTTGCCCCAGGCCATGGAAAAGTTCAAAAAGGATTTAAAAATTAAATGAGAGATAGAAGAAAAATTGGAAAGATAAATTAGTGTTGCAAGAAAAGCATGAAAAATGAATCAACAGTTTGGTAAATGAAGTACAGGGTAAAAATACTGAAAAAAAAATTTTTTTTTTAAACAATGCACCAAATGGTAAAAGAACAA
>JAJPUD010007540.1:70167-105529 GCA_023553655.1 Myrmecobius fasciatus | reverse complement strand
CATATACATCCAGAGAGAGGCCTGTGGGAACTGAGAGTGAACCACAAACACAGCATTTTAACGCTTTCTGTGAATATTTCCATGCATTTTGTTTTCCTTCTTTGGTTGTTTTTTTCTTCTCTTTCTAGATCTGATGTTTCTTGTGCAGTAAGATAACTGTATAGATACGTATACATGTATTGTATTTGTCATATAATTTATCCTATCTAGCATGTATTAGATTACCTGTCATCTAGGGGTGGGGGTGGGTGGAAGGAAAGGAAAAGCTTGGGAAAAAAAAAGTTTTTTTGCAAAGGTCAATGTTGAAAGGTCACTCATATGTTTTGTAAATAAAAAGCTTTATAAAAAAAAAACACTCAAATTTCCAAAGATCCTTTCTTAACAAAGTGGAAGGAGCCATCTTTGGTGTATTTCTGTAGCAGCAGCCACTATAGCAAAGTAGAAGAAGGAAGCCCAATGCATCTTCTCTCCAATCGGTAGAGATCTCCAGGCTTGATGCTCCCCCAAATTGCTTGGGAATCATACTTCAGTCACCTACTACATTAGAGTTGACTGAAGGCTTCTCCTCACAAAAAATGAACAAGGTAGGTGGTATACCTTTTTTTTTAGATGAAGGAACTGAGCCTCAGAGTACTTAACTATAGTTATATAATTAGTAAATGACAAAAGTCTGGATTTGCATTTAGATTTCTTGACTTCAAATCTTGTGTTTTTTGCACTGGGGAAAAGAAGTGTATTTGAATAAACTGTGGTGTGATTAAGGTTGGGGAAGCTTAAAGCCATGCTCCTAAGGAAGCAAACATTACTTAGAGAGGGTCATTGTTCTTTTTTCCTCAAATATAACCTTAGAATCTTTTGAAATATTACCTCTTGATGGAGCTTATTTAATGATCTCCTCTTTGAGAGTTAAGATTCTGTAAATGAGCAGGTTCTCAAGAGAGCTGGTATCTCCAAGGAACAGCCTGGCACCTTATGTGTCTTTAGGGTGGCTATGGAATGAAGTTATCACATAGCCAATAGAATTAAATCCAGTGGCATACATAAACTAGCTTGTAATGCAGCCAATTATTAAATCTTTAGCGTGAGCATTTATATCTCAGATATTTGCAAACACTACAAATCAAGGCTTGATTTATTATTTTGTTGATTATTTAGACTTGAGAAAGTGATGGATAAGATGTTAATAGTATGCTTTAAGCTAACAAGTATGTCCTGCAGAACCATTTAGACATTTTCCAGCACAACCTTGATTAATTTTCCTGTGAAAGTATTTTTGTTTAGGCAGTTTTCAGTTACGTATGATTTTTTTTTTACTTTTTTGGGGGTTTACTTGGCCAAGATACTGGAGTGATGTGCCAGAAAACTGAGACAGAGTTAAATGACTTGCACAATTACTAAATATCTGAGGCTAGATTTGAATTTGGGAAGAAGAATATTCCTGATTCCAGGCAGCACACTCTATCCACTGTACCACCAAGCTATGAAAGTAGGAACAGATCCAATTTCCTGATTTAAGCCAGTGTGTTTTCTCTCAATAGCACTTGTCTCATTCCTTGCCATGTGATCAACAAGGCATTTCTAAGATCATGGTTGTTACTCTGGGCCAGTTTAATACAGTAGAAAAATAAAAGAATGAATCTGATTCTACCAACATATGCTTGATGTCACTACCCAGGGATGTACATAGTCAGACAGCATGTACATATTGGGATGCATCTTGGACCGTGGAGAAGAAATACGAGATTACCTAAGTTGATAAGGAGTTTCTCAACCCTAGGGGGAAAGAGACTTTGTTTTTATTTCTGAAATAATGGGCCAACACTGACATGCAGTTCTGACTTCATATCAAAAGAGCACAGCTTGAGGACATGGGTGTTTGAATATTGCAATATGAAATCATAAATAAAGCTATTGGTATATTCAGTTCACCTAAAAAGTAGATTTTCTATCCTAATACTTGATATTTAAATGAAGATATTTGTTAGAGGATAGTTCAAACTGTGATCAGAATTCCATTTACCCACAATCTGTGCTTTGTAGATAGAATGAGATGGATACCTCAACAACAGCATTCTGTTTTAGGTATAAAGAAGATAATATGTTTTGGAATGATTAATTTCAATTTACCAGGTCAGTTCCCTCCTCTGGCCCCTAGTTCACAGGAAAAGAGAACAAAGGAAACTTCCTCCTTCTTTTTTTAAAAGGCAGTTCTGTCGATATTCTTTATTTTTATGACTACTAAAATTTTCCCTGTATTCTTCTCCTCCTATTTCCCAGAAAGTCATCCTATATAACAAAGAAAAAAAAATTTAAAGAAAAGATAGAAAAGAGAAAGGAAGAAAAAAGTTGACAATATATGCAATGTCTTACAACCATGGACCATCCCCATGTTTGCAAAGGAGTGGATGGAAGTATCATCCCATTTCTTCTTGGGGCCAACCTTGTACTTTTTAATTTTGCAACATCATATACATTTTATACATACAGTTTACTTTTGTATCATCTATATTTCCCCCTTTCTTTTTCCTTTCTGCCAGAGGGATATTGTATACACTAAAGAATTTTTTTTAAAAAGAAAAAGAGAAAAAATTCACCAAGAACAAGAACAACTGAAAATACATACAATGTTCTTTATCTGTAGACTACCCCCTCCTAGAAAGGAGTGGGTAGTGAAGTGTGTCTTCTCATATCTCTTTTTTAGGATGATCTTTATTCTTTGTAATTTTGTAACATTCATTTTTTATTATTTTATGAAGGTTGTTCTTGCCATTAAATTATTATAGTTATCATAAATTTTGTATTCTTGGCTTTATTTGCTTTACTTTGCATTAGCTCATGTAAGTCTATCT
Source organism: Myrmecobius fasciatus (assembly GCA_023553655.1). Lineage (NCBI taxonomy): Eukaryota > Metazoa > Chordata > Mammalia > Dasyuromorphia > Myrmecobiidae > Myrmecobius > Myrmecobius fasciatus. The sequence goes on along the minus strand of JAJPUD010007540.1, from coordinate 102,680 downwards.
CTGTATTTATCATATTAAACTTTTTATAATAATAATATTTCATTACAATATCTACCATAAAATATTTAACTTTTTCCAAATAGATGACTATCTACTTTATTTCTAATTTTTGCTACCACAAAAAGTACTGCTATAAGCAGTTTTAATGTACATTTTCTTTGGGTAGTATGCCTAGCACAATAATCCTTGGGTCAAAGCTATGGATATTTAAAATTATTTCATATGCATTATTCCAAGTTGCTTTCTGGAATAGCTATGTCAATTCATAGCTCCACCAATAATGTATTAGTGTATCTGTCTTCCTATCTACCTCCAACATTGTTCATTTATATCTTTTATTTACGTGGCCAACACTGCTTAGTGTAAAGTGAAACCTTAGAGTTGTTTTGATGTGCAATTTCCTTCTTATTAGTAATTTGGAGAATTCTTTCATGTGGTTTTTAAAAATACTTTGCAATTCTTCTTTTGAGACATGTTTGTTCACATTTTTAGAGGAATATTTCTAGAATAATATAGTTAGTGACCTATCAGGAACTTTTCTAACAAAATTATTCAAAAGGAGGACTCTTTTGGAATTACATCCCTTTCAAACTTTGCAAAGACAACAGAAAACAGGTATAATAAACTATAACTTTCAAAGAAAAGATATGGCCAAGAACATGAAAAGAAAACAGTCAACTAATTTCCAATGTACAAGAGAAGCCCCTATCTTGACTTGTCATATCTCATCTTTGGTCCATTAGTAGAGTGATCTTGAAAGTCATATATATTCCTAGTACTAGAAATTCTTTTTATTCTCTACCTGTCTTCTTGAATCTTTCTTTTCTTTCTTCCTCATTATTTTAGTCAATCTTGGAGTTCCCTTTGAAAGCTTAAAAAAGCTGATTTGTCTTTATAACAAGAGAATATTAGGGAATACTCCTTAACATTCTATAGTTATAGAAGCAGATTTCTCTTCTCATCCCTTAAAGTAACAAAAATAATAAAAGATGGACCAAATCATTATTAAAAGGGCTTTGGGGAAAAGGGTCACTAATACATTATTGTCAGAATTGTAACATAGCCCAATCATTTTCAGGTCCAAATATCAAGCAAATTTGTTAAGTAGCTATCATGCATCAGACACCATGCTAAGCATTGGGGATACAAAGAAGGTAAAAAAAAATAGTTCTTGCTCTCAAGGAGCTCTTATTCAAATAGGGAAAGCCAATTTGAAATAATGTAAGAAGAAATTATCTAACTTCATACATGTTTTACCCAGTGATCCTGTAACTGGGCATATACCACAAAGACATCAAAGATAGAAAGAAATCATTCACAATAAAACATTGATCTTAACACTCTTTGTGATAGCATAACAAACCAATAAGATTCTTTTTTTCTATTTTAATTTCTTTTTTATTTAATTTTTTATTAAAGCTTTTTATTTGCAAAACATATGCATGGGTAATTTTTCAACATTGACCCTTGCAAAGTCTTCTGTTACAAATTTACCCCCCTCTCCTCATCCCCTCCTTTAGATGGCAGGAAGTCTAATACATGTTAATTACGCTAAAATATTTGACAAATTGAATATGTGTATACATATTTATACAGGTGTCTCCCTGTACAAGAAAAATCAGATCTATAAGAAAAAAAATCAGAGAAGGGAAACATAATGCAAACAAGCATCAATAGAGAGTGTGAAAATGTTATGTTGTGGTCCACATTCAAATCCCTCTCTCTGGGTCTTTCTTCATCGCTGAACAATTGGAACTGCAAACTAGTAAGATTCAAATATGAAGTATATCCTCATTGGTTGGGGAAATGGACAAATAAATTGTGGCACATGGATGTGCTGAAATATTACTATGCTATAAAGAAAAAATGAATGTAAAAAGGCAGAAAAAGGCAGAAAAACTTGCATGAAATGTTAAAAAGGGAAGAAAATAAAACAGAAAAATAGGTAGAATTATTATAGTAACATAAAAGACATCACAAAATTAAACAAAAACAGCAGCAGCATCACCAACTTTATTCATGTTATTTGCAGTATTAATTTGGGTCCCAGAGACTAGATGATGAAACATTTCCCCCCTTTTTAAGTATGTATGCATGTGTTTATGTATGTATGTGTGTGTGTGTGCATGTGTGCAGGGAAGCATATTGCTGTAAGTATAGAATGTTGCATAAATTCTAAAGTATGCTTGTTTTATTAGCTGGGTTTTGATTAACTATTTTTCTTTGTAATGAAAATTGGTTCAGGAGCAGTGGTGACAACTTGAAAATGATTTGATTTTTAAAAAAAGTCATCAATCAATATATCATTAAAAGTATGAAATGAGGAATAAAAGTATAGGAGGTAGAAGAGAGTTCTTTAGATGGTAAAAAGAATAATGTAAACCAGAATTACATGATTGAATTTTCCCCTACCTCCTTGACCCCCAATCTCTGCTCTGATGAATTTGGCAAACACAACTAGATTTCTGGTGACTATGAAAGAAATCACATGAAACCTGGTGACTGAAACTTAGATGAGTTTCAGTTTGTTCAAGCTACCATCTGTGATAGTGTGACTCCAAGTAAGATAATGAAAAAGGAAAAAACTCAGTCTACTAGTAACATTGGATATATGTATAACACTTTATAGCTTACAGTATATTTTCACATTTATTATTTTATCTTTACAATCAGAGGTGTTATGACACTTATATGAAATAATTCACATAAAGCACTTTGCAAAACTTAAAGCACTATATAAATATCAGTTATTATTATTAGCCTATGGTCACTGCTCCTCTAGTCTAGTGATAACTTCATTCCCCAAACCTTTAATTATATTCCCATTCTGTTCAAGCAGTGTTTATAGAGTAATAAATATAGGGATATCTTGGTAAATGCTTAACAACCAGGCTCTTGGTGGGGGGAGAATATGCACACATGTTTAAGTTGAATTTACATTATCAATAAGTCTAGACAATTAAGCAATAAATTATGCCCTGGGTTCAGCATTGTCTATTTCTGAGGTATAAATATTCACAGGGAAACTTTAACAATCACCTATGGCAAGCTAGTTAGAATTGCCTTTAGCATACCCCTGCTTACAACAATCTTGTAATGTAAGTAGGAATGATTATTCCTATTTCTCAGATGAAGAAACTGAGGCTCAGAAAAATTAAAGTGGTTTTCTTAATGTCAAGTCTTAAGTATATTTTCCTATTTTACCTTTTTCATTTCAAAGTAACTTATTTGGCATCAAGCAGAAGTAATCACAGACTAGAGGTACAAAGAACTTTTATTTATAGACCATGGAAATCATCACTATTCCCATCAAGGTCATATTTGTTAGCATCTGAGGGCTATATGGGCACCATTTAAATTGAGTTAATCCAGGGATGATGCCCTTCAACTTCTGATGATTTCAGACTTACACACCAAAGAAAAATTATTTAGAAGTCAATGCAAACAATTCAACAGGATTATGATTGTGGAATAAGTAAAATAATACATTTGTTTATCCCATATGCAGAAATTGTTTCATTTGCAGATAAATGCTGAAAAACTTCAGAGTCATATCAAACTGAGACATCATATAAGCAAGATAATTAACATCTAGTCAAGACAGGAAAAAAATTCTTTGAAGTCAAAATTTCCTTGAATATTTGGCAAAGGGCTTGTTTGTTTTGTTTGTTGGGTTTATCATGAACTGGAAACAAATCATTTCAACGATAATTTAAAATTGATTATCTGTGCTAAAAATCTACTTTTAAATGTTCAATAGAACAGGACATTTCACTTTTAAGAAGCAAATCATGGGTACAGTTAGATGGTGCAGTGGACAGAATACCAACTCTGAAGTTAGGAGAACCTGAGTTCAAATCCAGCCCCAGACAGCTAATACTTATTAGCTCTGTGACTATGGACAAGTCATTTAAACCCAATTACCTTACCAAAAATAAAAGTTAAAAAAAGAAGCAAATTATATCAGCAAAAAGCCCAACACTGAGCATTCTCAGAAGCTGAAGAGTTTATGTGAAAAGTAACCTCAAGCAACGGTATAGTATGTACAAAGATCTGAAATAATCAGAGACACAAAGAAAATTAAGGGAAAAGGGGACATAGATATGGGTATGGAAACAACAGTTATGAGGAAAACTTTATTATATTATTTTAAAATTCCATTATATTATTTTATATATGTATATATTATTATTAATTTCATTATATCATTTTAAAATTTCAACCCCTTTTTAAGGGTTGAGTCAGGAGATGAGTGAGTGAAAACTGAGAAAATGCAAGGAGTAAGTTTTCTATTTGAATTGCAAAATCAATATGATTTTGCCCGGGAGGTGACTCTAGAATTTTCTATTAGCTCTGGAAATATTACCTTGAATATCCAGGTGATTATCATTAGAATGGTTCCTAAATCATTTGTCTTTTTTCTAGCATACTTAAGGAATGGAAAAAGAGGGAATTTAAAAAGCAATGTTGATAGTGAAGAGGAGAGAATATGGCTAAAGCAATTGTTTGGGTAGAGGAGCTACTTCACATAAATGTTGTAAGGAATAAATAATAAATGTGAAAATGGTCTGTAGAGAATAAGGCACCATACAAATGTCAACTATTATTAGATAGACAGTAGGCTAATTTTTCCATTTTTTTTCACCTTAATGCTTTGAATCATACCAATAGAATTTCATGCAAAAGGGACATCTTCACTCTGATAAAGGCTTGGCAAACATTTTTCTGGACTGAAAGAGAGAAGAGCAAAAAGTCTTCCAGGTCTCTGATGTTTGAAAGCCCAAAGAGGTTATAAGATCTTTAAAGTAGCACACATACTCCCAGAAGGCTTCTGATCTCATTATAAGATTCAGAGTGAATTCTACTTTAGCTGGGAGAACATCAGATTTAGATTAAGCTAAGTGGTGATTGATAACAGTTTAAGTATAGCTAGGTATTTTATTGTTTTTACAATATGTCCCTTATTGTGTTTTTGTACATTTATTTTTGCAATGATTAGTAAGCTGGCATGTTATTATATTAAAATAATATTTTATAAAAAAACTAGACTAATCAGTTATTAAATACTTTGAAACAAAATTAACCATGCTTACAGAAAAACATGAATGTGAGGCCAATATTAAGTAACTCAAGGCACCACTTTTTACCCACTAGCACTAATTGGAACCACAAGGAAAAAATAGGAAGTTCCTAAAGATTTTTTTTCTATTAAGTAATAGCTAATGTCATATACATGTGGCTGACAATATTAATGCTTATGTTTCTCAATAAATTGAAATTTTGGTCAGTTTTGACCTAGTATTTAATCATATTTAGTTCAAGTTAGTTGATAAATAGGCTTCTTTCTATATGTGGACTGGAATTATAATATTGGGCACACAAAAGAGGAGCAGGTATGTTTTTACATAAGGACTAGGATTAAATCTTGTAAATTTATCAATCAATTAACTAATGATTTTTAATTAATTAATTTATATAGCTTCCCATCTAATAAACAGTCATTAAATGTCTACCCATGTCCAAAAAAATGTACTATGTGCTTGGATAAATACAAAATTTAGATAAGGTATCATATTCTGGTAGCATAGATAATTATAAAATACATTATTAAATAAGAAGTTCTTCAGAAAATTAGAAAACAAAGCACTATATGAGATCTAGAGGCGATAGTAGAATAGGGATTGTTTTTCAGTGTTTTTTTTTTTTGGTACTATTATCCCCAGGACGTAGCACAATGACTAGTGCCAAAGAGGCAGCTAATAAATGATCATCCAGTCCTTGATCAGGACAGACTTAATGAAAAAAGGAAAACTTCAGTTAAAAAAATCATAGGATTGGAATTGAATTGGACCTTAGATTTGATTTAGTTGACGTTTCCTATTAATGGATGAGAAAATTTCTCCACATAGAGGTGGAGAAATTGGTATGGGGTCAGCTTTGAAACCATTTCCTCCAGATCCAAAGCCAGTTAGTTCTTTCTCCACTATGCCAGAGGGGAGTTGAGGTATTTCGGGTCTAGAGAACAATATGACAAAAGTCACTGGGAAAAGAAAGCTTAAGATATGCTGAAAAGGGCAAAGAGTAACCTAGTTTGACTAAAGTGTGAGAATAACATATATTAAAATTGGAAAAGAAGAGTGGTTTTACATTATGGAAGTCCTTACTGACAGGCAAAGGTGTTTTAATGGGAATGAACACTAATTCTCGAGTCAGTGGGTATAGATTCAAATCATACTCCTGTCACTGAATGCCTGTTTCATCTTAAATGAATTATTTATTCTTCTTGTATCTCACTTTTCTCAACTCTAAGATAGGAGGTTGTTGAGACAATTAGGTAGCTCAATAAATAGAGCATCAGCCTTGGAATCAGGAGGACCTGAGTTCACATCCAGCCTCAGACACTTGATACTTAATAGCTGTGTGACCCTGGGCAAATCACTGAAGCCTGATTGCCTCACTTAAAAAAAATAAAATGAAGGGGTTGAGTTTGTCATTAATTCTAGCATCTTCTTGGCTTGTCCTTTGCAATTTAACATGACTATAAGGGAAAGACCTTTTAGGTCTGTTCCAATCCTGGATTTATGACTCTATGAATTTACTCTATTAAGAACAGGGAGCAATAGATAATTTTGCACCGAAGTGTGATATTTTAAGTGGGTGGAGCTAAAGTAGCAATAAATGAATTGACTACAAATTCAAATGAGATAATATTTGTAAAATTCTTAACACTGTTCTTGGCTCATAGTAGACTGTAGGTGTAAATGCTTATCCCTTTCTTCTTAAGAATAAAACATTGGACAAAATTAGGATGATGATATATCAGGAGATACTTCTCTCCAGGGTAAACATAATGACAATACAATTTTTCACTGACAGAAGAGGGGGAAAAGACCTCAATATCCATTCTATTTAACAAATCAGGTTCACCAACAAACTCAGGGAGAATGAAAATTAGAAATAACCTAGTACCCAATCTCAGGGAACTTAAATTCCATTTTTGGTGGGATAGGGAAGTAGGGCAGAACTCATTGTTGGTTCTTTCTCCATTTTTATTAAAACAAAATGGATTGATATCATTTAATATAATAATTTGAAATATTATACTTTGCAATATATCCCACTCTACACCAGAGGCTAGAGTACTTCCAGAGAGTTATCTTTCCATTTAACAGAGAATAAAAGGAGAAACCAGTAGTTCAGCAAAGCTAACCTGTTGTTGGATTTTTTTGCACAGTAGAAAACCCTCCTAACCCAAATGGTTATTTCTGGATTTGGTCTTTTTCTGAGTCTGAAATCCACTGTTGATTATCTTTCTGGTACTGAGGAGCTTTGCTGGACATCTGACTTTAGAAACAAGTCAATTCATTTATTTCCACAAAGAAGTCTCTCAGTTTCTAGAAACCCAAATCCAAGCCTTTTGAACCTTTTACCTTCTATTTGGACATAATATAACACACAGCCACCAAAGTAGTACAAATCTAAAATTATTTTTACCCTGCCCCAAGTCTTTTATTTCTATCCCTCCACATCCCAAACTTTAATCAGGGATGTATGTGTACACACACACACACACACACACACACACACACACACACACACAAAGAGAGTGAGAGAGAGAAAGAGAGAGAGAGAGAGAGAGAGAGAGAGAGAGAGAGAGAGAGAGAGAGAGCAAGCTTTGGAATGGTTTTACTATAGAGATCCTGGATCATCCAACACTGGACGACTCTTTTTTCTTGTTCCATTTTTCTAGGCTCCTTCTAGAGATAAATTCATAATGACCTGGTTACAGATTTATACACAGAGAAGAGTAAAGAGTGGGGAATACAAATAGGCTATAGGTATAATAATAAAACTCAGCTGGTGTAATTGTTTTATGCAGGTCCTGATTTGATGCATTAATGGAATATTTCACTGAATCAAATCATAGCAGGCTATTAACATTGGGCTAAGATAGAAAGAGGCAAAATTCATACATCATGATTGATCATATTAAAATAATTTATTTCAAAGTAGGCATCATTATATCTCATCTAGAACTCTCTCTCTCTCTTAATGTCGGGAGATGTATCTGCATGGTAAATTTGCTTACTACATCTGCAGCTGTTCCTGAAGTCAAGATCTTATGAATTTCCTCCTTTCTGAAGAGGCCCAGGATTTCAAACATGCTAGGCCAATTAGTCCTTTTTTTCTACCAATGATTCTACTGAAGCTATGGGGCTAATATATCTGTATTTTGACTGATGTCTTCCTCACTCCTGGTCTTTTCTAAGGATGAGATATAATCCCAAAAGATAGTCCAAAATCTGCTTTGGTTTTTGTCCAACAGAATGAAGCTGAACAATCCCAGTGAAAGAATCTCCTCCCTGTCTGCTTCTTTGTAGTGAAATACTCAATGCTCCATCTTGTGGAAGAAATAAAAATATGTCAGAAGTTATTCAGCTATATTGTAGAATTTCAGTGTTAAGATTGAAGGGGATATTAGGGCATCCATTCCAATATTTTCATTTTATAACTTCACTGCACTGCTTTCCCAAAATATAAAATTGATGTTTCCTTCTCTCCTCTCCCCTTCTTTCTTCCACCTACCTCTCTTTTCCCTTATCCTTTCCCTTCCACCCCCTACTTCTATCTCACTTTTGCCTTTTCTTTTCTTGCAATATCTTTCTTTTGTTCATCACTTTTTATAGAACAATAATATTCTATTACCTTCATATACCAAAACTTGTTCAGCTATTCCCCAATTGATGGGCATCTACTCATTTTTCAATTCTTTGATATCATAAAAATACCTACTACAAACATTTTTTTGCGCATGTGGGCCCTTTTCGTTCCTTTATGATTTCTTTGGGATACAGACCAAGTAATGGCATGGTTGTGTCAAAGGATATGCACAGTTTTATAGTCCTTTGAACAAAGTTCCAGATTGCTCTCCAGAATGGTTAGATTCCTTATATCCTTCTTGCTATGAAATTTCGTAGATATATCTATGAAGAACTCTAGAAAATACTTGTCCTTGTATGTTACACATTTGATCACTTTCTTCCCTTTAAGCTCCATTGCTATGTGAAAATTTAAAGAAAACTCGAGGAAGTACTTGAGCACTGATCTCTGAAAAGTCATGTTGACAATTATAATCTTTAATACCCCCAAATGAAAGACTCTGATTCTCATTTCATAGCCAGAGTATATTGGTATCATAATGAATTTAGGAATCATCTGCTCTGAAGATCATAGCAGTCTAGATTTGGGGTCATATGGAACCTTAGAGGTCATTTAGTCCTACCTTCTCCACCCCTCTCTCTTTTTTTTTACAGATAAGGAAAAGGTTCCCCAAAGAGTTTAAATAATTTACTTAAGGTCAGAAAAATAATAAGTCACAGTCAGTATCATTGGCTCAGAGTATCAGAGGATCAGAAATCTAGAGCTAGAAGGTACTTTAGAGGCTATCTAGTCTAATACCTTCATTTTTACAGATGAGGAAACTAAGTCTGAAGATATATGGAAACATAATATTGGATCTGGAAGAAATCTGATTGACCTAGTTCAATTCAACCCCTTTCTTCTAAGGCCATATGACTAATTAATGTCAATAGTCAGATCAGAATTAAAACCCAACTCTCTCATTTTCCAATCAAGGCCTTTTCCCCTTGTGAATGTGTTCTAACTTTTAGCTTCCATGATGGTTGCTTTGCTATTGATTCCTTGAAAAATTCATTTTCCCAAAGACACCTTCAGGGAAGATTAAGAAAAATCAGTGTAACTCCTTTCTGCTGTGGCTTAAGGTAAATATGTTGCCTTCACTAAGAATCTAAAAATTGTTGGTCCAATCTGCCTTTTCCCATCTGGGGTCCATGCAGGCCTGCTTCCTTCCTCTCAATATAGTAGCTAAAACCAGTCAATAATTTTCACTGTGGCTGCATGTGATGGTGTAGTTTCTCAAATGTTTGGTTTAATTATACAGATTGTTTCTAGGACTTTGACCTCTCTTGTTTAGTTAGCATGTATGTGTACATATAAATGTTAGCTGCTTTAATTTTTTTAGCAAGAAGGGTGTCTTCTGCCACAATTAGTATGAAAGTAAGCACAACAGTGACACCTGGTGCTCAAACATGGTTTAAAATTCTGACTTTTCAGGGCCTGGAATGAATAAAATTGGTTAAGGTTTTTAGGTGGCAAAATATATCAGAGAAGCATTTTTAATAATGTTTTCTAGGGAAATACCAACAAAGCAAATAACTCTTATCACAGATTTCCTTAGGGAAAAATTTCCATTAACTATTTTCCATCAAATTATCATTTGAAATTACAACTTTATACTTCATTTCATTAAAATGTGCAGATAAATATTATTAGTTGGCTATTACTTTTGTAATCTGTATAGATTGTGGGTATACTCATCTCAGGTGGAATTCCCAGAAAGCAGCTGTCTATATTTGCCTTTACAAGATTCTAGTGGATTCTCTATGGGGACAGTGGCCTATCTGTTTAATATTATTGACTTAAGTAAGCTTCCCATTCTGGTATAATACACCCATTATCAACTTCCAGTAACAGTTAGTATCTCTCTTATAAAATAGATTGACTTAGTGATTAATGCTCCAGTATTAATTAGCTTTTTACAAAGATATGGGTACTTAAAAGATATAGAAGAACAAATCATTTCCCTTAATACCAATATTATATGTCTATAATGTACCAAGGATTCTCTGGTCCTTTGGTCCCTGGGAAGAGTGAGTGCACACTAAAAGATTTTGTCCCGCCAAGTTAATTTTTTATTGTGATGTAGCTACTAGATAATTCACTCCTTTGCTAGAGAACCTAGAATCTGGGCTATTGGATTGATATAATATCATTCTTCATCAAGAAAATAGCTACTTAGCTCTGTGCCAGCATTTCAATGGACTCAGCTTCCATTCAATTCTGGCACAGACTATAATTTCTGAACCAACTCATTCTTCTTACCTCTCAAAGCTCACAAGGTCATAGCCATCTCCAAATTTCTTTCTCCTAGGAGCAGGAAAGAATACAAATAGGCAAGGACAGAGGTATTATGCATTCATAGTCACATTTTCCTAATGGGGAAAATAGTCTTTTGGTCCATATTTTACTACTCTCCCTATCCATACGTTTGTAGCTATCCTTGTCTGAATTGCTGTCAGGAAACATGGAGACGGAGGTGAAATCACTGGAGCCTTTTGTGTGCATACTGGTTTCTTTCTGAAATAGAGTAAAATGCTAGGGAACTATCAGAGACTACCTGTATATGCTCATAAGTCCATGTGAGAGATTGCACCAGAGAGAACACAATGCATATATTCCTGAGGACCAGGATCTCATTGGCTTGTCCCCAATTATATTTTAATATTAATGTTTGTGATTTTTTTTGTATCAGAGGATTTTAGAATTGGAAGGAATCTCCCTTTTCAGAGGAGGAAATTGAGGACCAGAGAAGATGAATGACTTCCTTATAAATTATGTGATCAGTCAAGCAAAAAGAATTTATTAAGCTTGGTCTAGATACTATGCTAGGTGCTGGAGATAAAAAGACAAAAGTGAGAAGTTCATAGTCTAACAAGTGGGGACAGCATGAATACTTACAGGGAATGAGTGAAGAAAAAAGAATTTGAGCCCAAGTTTTCTATCTTCAGATCTCATTCTCTTTCTATTGCACATTTGACTTAACCCCAATCAAGGAATCTGTCAAAATATTTGTTGAGTATCACTTGTTATGTTCAACATATGGGTAGGAAATTGATAGAGTAAACAAAGAACAATGGTGGTGAATGAGTCAGACAAAGAAACAGAGGGAGAAATACATAAATTTTTGGGGGGAAGATGGTGAGTTAACCAATATAGCTAGAATAGAGGATTTGTGTTGAACAATAGTGAGAACTAAGACAATCTAAAGAGACTGAGGCCAGATAGCTGGCAGTTTGGACTGGAAATTTTGGATGGTTTCTGAATGGGGAAGTGTGATGAAACAGTAATATTTGGGGGTTAATATTTTGATGGATGTGTGCATCCATGAAAAAAATTGAAAATAGGAAACACATGAGGCAGTTGGAATTTGGGCAATCAGAACAGAGAAAAGGATGGATGCAAGAAATAATTAAAGAAAAGAAAATCTAGAGAACTTGGTGATGAGAATAAAAACCATAAAAATTTTCTTTCTAATGTTCAGTGACCTTTTCATGGTGCAGATAACTCTCTGGTCACTGAAATTTAATCTCTTGTGAACACAGAACTAAATTGTTTTGTTGTAATGCAATTCAACAAAGATTTAAATAAGCATTACTATGTCCAAGGTACTGTCCAAGGTCCTGGAGATACAAAAACAAAAAAAAGTTCTTGACTTTAAAGTATATAATTTTTGGGGAGGGAGCTGCTGCTAGTAAATACACTTAGTAAATTAAGTACAAATATATACAAAGTAATTTTCATGGGGAGGGCACCTGAAACATCTCCTACTTGTAGGTGGGGAGGGTGAGAAAGAGAGGTAAAGAGAGAGGAGAGGAGAGGAGAGATGGGGATTGGATTTTGAAATGGAAGATAAGAATAATGATTCTGTCAAAGAAGGAAGGAAGGCAGCTTGAGGGTATAATAGGACCAAATAACTTTTTTTAATATGGCGATCTATCTATCTATCTATCTATCTATCTATCTATCTATCTAATAGAAAAAAGAGATGAAAAATGAAGGAGAGAGAAGGTGGTTGAAAAGTTAAGCTCTGAAGTAGAAGGACAGAGAAAAAGTTAAAGGTACATAGGAAGAATGACATTTCCAAAATTGAAGCAAAAGGGAGTTAAGGGATGGGAACGAGGGAAAAAGAAACAAATATTTATGTAGAGTCTATTATATGCCAAAAATTGTGCTAAGTGCTTTACAAATATCAAGTTATTTGGTTCTAAAAACAAGTAGCCATTATTATCATCTTTGTTTTACAGTTGAGGAAACTGTGTCAAACAGAAGTTAAGTAATTTATTCAAAATTATTCAGTTATTTAGGGCTGGATTTGAACTCAGGTTTTCCTGGCTCTAGGTACAGTGCTCCATCCTTTGTATTTCTAAGCCATTTGAGTAATTTGGAATGTAGAGTTGGAGAAGAAAGAGCTCCCCTCAAACAACATCAATATTTACTTTTTTTTCCTTTAGTAAAACATTTGGTAGAGTGCTCTACTGAAAGGGAAGGAGTGTAGCTTGAGATAAGAAGAGAACATTTGAAAAAAAATAAGAAGGCAATGTGATAAAAGGTCAATAAAGGAAGAATAGCAAAATAATTAACATGCAACAATGGAATCTTTGTTAAAATGGGTAGCAAAAATTATATCAAACACAAAGTCTTTTCCCTTAAGTTGCTATAGTCTACTGGGAAAATATCATACAGGTATGAGTGAATGCATGCATGAATGCATGAATGAAAAATAATTTATTAAAAATGAATGAAAAACAATTTATCAAGCACTTACCCTTCCCATGCAGATAAGGTAAAATCAAAGGAGAAATCCAGGAATATTTGAAGAAAGACAGATCAATAACATTTGAAGGGATTAGAGAAGGTTAAGTAGACCAAATGGTGTTTAAGTAAGAGGCCTGAAAGAAGAGGAGGATTTTGCGAGAAATACATGAGGAAGGAATACCTCCTAAGCAAAGAGGAGTGCTAGATCCAAAGGATGGAGTTAGAAAATAGCAAGTCAAGTTAGAGAAATTGGGAAGAGGGAACAATACAGCTCAGGAATAATTTCCTGTAATTTGTTCCAACTGGAAAGAATTCAAACTCCAATCTAGAAAATTTCATTTTTTTCTCAATTCTAGATTTGCCTTGTGAGCTCTGAAAGGGAGTTCTGCATGTTTTGCTCTGTCTTAGGATAGTCAGAGTATGCAGATTTGTCTTTTCTTCCATTAGGGAAGGATGTCCAGCATTTATGTGAATTGTTTTTATCACCAACTGAGTTCTTTGTAAGATGTAATTCCTAGAAGAATGCAGGCAACTGAAACCCATACCGGCACTTCCAGACAGTTTGTGTGAATTTCTGGTAATTTGAAAAAATAGCATTGTGCTGATGTCATTGAAGTTATGACTTCAACTTTGTAAATAAAATTAGACAGGATCAAAGATTTTTTTTCTTGAAACTTTGACACTATGATGATGTACTTCAACACATTCTTTTGCTTATTGTTGCCATCATACCATGAAAATGGTATGATACTATGAAAAATAATACCATGAAAAAAAATCAGAAATTTAGATTTGAAGGGAGCCTCAATGTATCACTTTAATCTGAATTCCTCAATTTGCAGACCAAGAACCTGAAACCCAGGGAAACTATACAATTCACCCCAGATTCCAGAGGTAGTAAATATAAGACAGGATTTGAAACCAGGTCCTTGTACTCCAGTGTAAAGGCCTCATCCACTCTAACATATAAATACTTTCATTTGATTTAATATTATTGTATTAGAAATAGAAAATTAGAAATTACAACTAGTCCATACTATGTGTGAGGGATTTGCTGCAGATTAAAAAGCAAACTCCAGTGTTGATTGGTTTTCAAAGGAATTATGTGCATTTTAAAAATTAAAGTTTAGCATAATTAACATGTATTAGATACCTGCCATCTAGGGCAGGGGGGTTGGGGGGGAGGAGAGAAAAATTTGCAACAGAAGGCTCTGCAAGGGTCAATGTTGAAAAATTACCCATGCATATGTTTTGCAAATAAAAAGCTTTAATAAAAAATTAAGGTTTAGACTTCACAAAATGTGTATTTTTTTCAACAAAGAGAAAAGCTGCTGGTCTAAAGTAGTAGTTCCATTTTTTACTCTATATGATACACATCTTTCCAGATCTTTTATTAGTTCAAAGACAAGAATTTCTCTCCATTTTTAACTGATGATAGTTTTCTAGTGATGCTACCAAGTGTTCCTGTGCTTGTTTCCTTCTTTTCTTCCTTCCTTCTCTTCAACTAATGTTTATTAATATAACTTGCCTGGTTTCAATAACTAGGAAGAAGATACCCCTCCCAGGATAAGTTCATAACTTTTAAACTCACAACTGGCTGGTAACTCTTGCTGGAATTGACAGCTTCCTCTTCCCTCTTTTTGGAGAGCTAGGGGGCAGAGTAACAAACTTCTCCTTTTGCCTTCTTTTATTGAAGGCAAAAAGTGGACTCTTTGATCACATCATTTAGCATATGTTGCCTTTTCTGATTTTAAATTTACATATTAAGATACCTCAGCAGGGATTCCATCTGGGGTCCCCATCCTCCTCTTTCCTGCCTCCTTTTGTGTATTGTCTCCCTTTAACATTGCAAACTCTTGGGGACAGAGCCTTTCTTTTTATTCCAACACTAGCACAGTTCCTACCATGTAGATGCTTAATAAATATTGATTGGATTGGATTGAATGGATTGGATTTATTGAGTATCCAATATATAGCACTATGCTAGGTGTCAAGGGAATACAAATGATGATAGATAACATTTACACAGAGCTTTGAGTGCAAAATGCTTTACCTATTTACTATCCCATTTACATATATATGTAAATATGTCTTCTCATATTATGTTTCTCAGAGGCATACAAAGTTCTAGGAACTACAAAAACCAGTGAGATGTAGCTAATCCTCAAGGTACTTTTTGTCAATGAGGAGAAATAAATTATAATAGCTACCATTTATATGGTGTTTTGGGATAACTTGATGACTTAGTGAATGGAACCCCAGGCCTGGAGTCAGGAAAACCTGAGTTTAAATCTGACATCAGACACTTAGTAGCTATGTGACCCTGAACAAGCCCCTTAACCCTATTTGCCTCATTTGTAAAATGAGCTGGAGAAATAAATGGCAAATCATTCCAGTCTTTCTGCCAAGAAAAGTCCAAATGTGGCCATGAAGAACAATCACAATTAAACAAGAACTATATATTTAAGGTCTACAAAGTGTTATATATATATATATATATATATATATATATATGCATATATATATATATATAATCTCATTTAACTTCATTATCACAACAGATATGTGAAGGAGATCCTATTATTTTTTTCTATTTTTGGATAAGGAAAATGATACTCAAAGGAACAAATGAATTACTTGTCCAGGGTCATATAGTCAGTATGTGTTAGAGGTGGAAGAGGAAGAAGAGGTAGGTTTTAGGGTCAGCCTCCTGTCTACTACATTTGGGCATGTAGTATAATTTGAAAGTACTGTAAGAAAGTTGGAAAGTGCCAAATGAGTTTAAAAAAAGAAGTGACTAGTTAGATCAGCCAAGGGGTAAGTGACATGAGCTGGGTCTTCAAGAGGGTCAATGGTTAGATCAATAGAAATAGAGGGGAAAGAGAGTATAACTGTTCAACAGATGACTCAGCCCAGGTACACCAGGGAGTTCTCCCGAGGTCAGCAGAGAGGCTCTGTAGTACAGAGGTGGAGTCCCAGAGCAGGCAGCACAGCCCCAGTGCTGCATCAGCAAAGCAGGACTCCTTTGTTTAGCAAACTAGATTTTATAGATTTAAAATATAGATTTTATACAGGAAGGCAGGGACACTCCTTACAACTCCAGGGCAGAAGAAAGGGCTTGTGATCAGGCCCCTAGAAGGGTCTCTGAAAACATCTGCACAAAAACTTCTGAAGCTTGGAACCGTGCACCCTCCACCCTGGAAACAGAGCACTTCTTTAACAAAGTGTTAAAAGCCAAGTAATAAGCTAGGAAAATAAGTGAGTAATAAGCAGGGAAAATGAGCAGACAACAAAAAGGTTTCTGACCATTGAAAGTTATTATGGTGACAAGGAAGATCAAAACTATAGGGTCAGAATATGATAACAAAGTCAAAGGTCCTACATCCAAAGCCTTCAAGAAAAATAAGAATTAAGCTCAGGCCATGGAAGAGCTCAAAAGGGATTTTGAAAACCAAATAAGAGAGACAGAGGAAAAATTAGGAAAAGAATTAAGAGCAGTGCAAAAGGAAATGCAAAAAGCTAATAAGGAGAAGAATGCCTTAAAAGGCAAAATTGGCTAATTAGGAAAAGAGGCTCTAAAGTTTGCTGAGGAAAATAATTCCTCAAAAATTAGAAATGAACAAATGGAAGCTAATGACCTTATGAGAAATCAAGATATAATAAAGCAAAACCAAAAAAAAAAAAGAAAAAAGAAAAAAATATGAAATATCTGATTGGAAAAACAACTTATCTAAAAATTGATCTAGCAGCGTTAATTTAAAAATTATTGCTCTACCTGAAAGTCATGACTAAAAAGAGTCTGGACATCATATTTCAAGAAGTTATCAAAGAAAACTATCTTGATATTCTAGAACCAAAGGGTAAAACAGAAATTGAATGAATCCACGGATCACCTCCTGAAAGAAATCCCAAAATGAACTACTCAAGAATACTACAACCAAATACTATAACTTCCCATGTCAAGGAGAAAATATTGCAAGCATCCAGAAAGAAACGAAGTATAATGGAGTCATAGTCAGGATAACCCAAGATTTACCATCTTCTACTTTAAAGGACCAGGGTGCTTGAAATATGATATTTCAGAGAGCAATGGATCTAGGATCACAACCAAAAATCACTTACCCAGCAAAACTGTGTATATTTCTTCAGAGGAAAAGGTGTTTATTCAATGAAATAGAAAATTTTCAAGCATTCATGATGAAAAGACCAGAGCTGAATGGAAAATTTGATTTTCAAATAGAGAAGCATAAGGAGGTAATCAGGAAAATGATATCATAAGCAACTTAATAAGGTTTATCTGCTTACATTTCTACATGGGGGAATTATACTTGTAACTCATTAGAACTTTCTCATTATTATATATGTTGGAAGGAATATACATAGGCAGAGGGCACAGATGTGAATTGAATATGGAAGAATAATATCTTTTTTAAAAAATGATGAAATTAATGAAGGAGAGAGGCACATACTGGGAGAAAGTGAAATGGAGAAGTGGAATGGTGCAAATTATCTGCCATAAAAAAAAGTGTCAAGAAAAAGCTTTTACAGCAGAGGGGAAGAGGGGAAGTTGAGGGTGAGTTAGTGAACCTTACTCTCATTAGAATTGGCTCAAAGAGGAAATAACATACACATTCAATATGAGTATAGAATTCTAACTTACCCTAAAGGATAAAAGGAGGAGAATGGGATATGAGAAGGTGGGGAGGGAGTGATCAATACCAAAACACTTTTAAAGAGGGACAGGGGGAGAGAGAGAGAGAGAGAGAGAGAGAGAGAGAGAGAGAGAGAGAGAGAATAAATGGAGAGAAATACAATTAGCAATAGCAATTGTAAAAAAAAAAAGAAAGCAAATTTCTCTGATAATGTCTCATTTTTCAAACAGGGAATTGAGTCAAATTTATAAAAAATAATATTTGTGCTCCAATTGATAAATGATCAAAAGACATGACCAGTGCTCAAAGGACTATAACTTAATGCATATCTTTACAATACCACCACTAGAAATGAATACCAAAAGAGATTTTTTTTAAAAAAAAGGAAAATTATCTATATGTAGTGAAAATATTTATAGCAGTTCTCAGAGCAAAAAAAAATGGAAATTGATGGTTGGAATTGATGGATGTCCATTACTTGGGGAATGGCACAATAAACTGTGGTATATGTCTATGATAGAATATTATTGTTCTATGGGAAATGATGAGCAGGATGTTTTCAGGAATAAAAAAAAACAACAATCTGGAAAGTCCTCCAAGCAAAGTGAAATGTACTATATCCAAAATAACAGCAATGTTCTGAGATGACCAGCTATAAATGACTTTGCTGTTGTGAAAAGTACAATCATCCATGACTACTCTGAAGGATTTATGATAAAATATCCTATCCTATATCATTGTGTCTGAGTACAGATGGAAGTATTTTCTTTTTCTCTAATTCTCTCTTTTTTAAGCTTAATTTTTCTTGAGGATCTTTATTTTATTAATT
This sequence comes from Myrmecobius fasciatus, assembly GCA_023553655.1. Classification (NCBI taxonomy): domain Eukaryota; kingdom Metazoa; phylum Chordata; class Mammalia; order Dasyuromorphia; family Myrmecobiidae; genus Myrmecobius; species Myrmecobius fasciatus. The sequence continues at coordinate 83,744 of JAJPUD010007540.1, read as the reverse complement.
TATTAGGGTGGGAGATTTATGTTTTCTTTCACAACTAGACTGTTATGAAGTTTTGCATAGCTTCACATGTGGCTTCTTAATTATGGGTGAGGATAAAACTCAAACATTTTAAAAGCAAATATAAAAAAATGTTTTAAATGTAACTGGGGAAAATATTAAATAAATAAATAAAATTAACCTGTACAGTTAAGAGCAGAGACAAGATCTGAACCCAGATTTTGTAACTCTTTACCTAGTACTCTTTGCACCATGTCATCATGCTTCTCAAAAACAAATCAATTAACAAAATTTTTATTAAGCTACTACTATGTGCCAGGCACAGAACTAAATACTGAGGATACTCAAGTACAAAGAATGAAACAATTTCTAATTCCAAGGAGCTTTCATCGGACTAGGGGAAACAATAGAACTGATAGGAATAAATAAAGACACACACACACACACACACACACACACACACACAATGTAGTTAGCTATAGTAGTTTGGGAAGAGCTCAACTCCGATGGGACATGATCCCAACAATCCATGATTGGTAATTTTGAGGATGCTGAGGAAAGGGCCGCAGGAATCACCAATTCTGCTCTTTCCTCTCAGAAGAGTTTTCTTCAGGTGTGAGTAATAGTGGCTCCTCTGTATCTAAGACTACTCAGAGCTGTCAATGCTTTATCTATCTAGATGCTGATATAATCTGTGGTTGTATTAGGCTCAGCTCCCTTCCCCCCAGTGATGAGTGTGAATCACCTGGACAATCTGATACTTTAAGAAACAACAACACTGATCAGCAAAGAGCTCAAGGGCCACTGGGGGCCACTGACTTACCCATGCCTGCTGTGTCTGAGCCCTGACAATGTCTTTTCACTGCAGGGCACAGTGGGCTCTGGCTTCTCTCATGTGGGATGTTGACTTTATATAGTGTCTACCCTAATTAATTTAGGGACATCTATCGCATCTATCAGCTGGATGCATCAGGGAACCCCATGATCAATGATTAGAGAAATCTGGAGTAAATGAAAAAAGCACATTAGAACCAACAAGTATTTATTTATATTCACTGTGGGTCTGAAGTTCAGAGATCTAAAATTAAAAGGGAGTTTAGCAGTCATCTACAAGAGGCTGACTTTCTCATTTTTCAGATTAGGAAACTGAGACCCAGGGAAGTTAATTATTTATTTCATACATAGCAAGTATCAGGGGGTTGGATTTGAAACCAGATACTCTAACACCTAAGCAAGTACCCCTTCCTTTGTTCCACACCAGGATAGGGATAGTGTGTGTGTGTGTGTGTGTGTGTGTATGTATATATTTGAAAAAGTTTTGGATTTGTCCTTAGGTGACAGCAGCTTAAAAATCTGTCACTACTGTTGCTGGGCTGAAGAATCATGGGGAAGCTTCCATTTCCTCACCTGTAAAACAGGAATAATGATATTTGTACTGTTTACCTCAGTAATTTCACTGAAGGTATTTTGTAAAATTTTCATAAAAGTAAACAGCTTTTTATTATTACTAACAATAATCATCAGAAGATCTGGGTTTTAGTCTCTGTTCTATTATTAATTCTCTATGCAATGACACATAAATTGGTAGCCTGTCTTTAGGAAGATTGTGTTTCAAGCAGTGTGATTCAAGAAAGGAATGGGTTATCTTGGAATGTGGTAAGACATATTTAAGCAATGGCTGGTTGACATATACATAAATATATACACACCCATACAGCCAGAGAGACACACATACATATGTATATATGTATCATGTATCATGCATGTAAGACATGTGGTATGTGTATATACACATAAATATATCACACATTTGTATATATGTACATTTCTATGCATGGGTACTCGCTCACATGTCTGTATGGGTATGTATATGCATGGGCAGATGTAGTGACAGTGCAATATACATATATTGTCATGGACGTAGGAAAGTTTCCTTGGAAGAAGTAGTGATTGAGCTGATCTTTGAAGGATAGAGGAAATTTGGAAAAATAAAGGTTTCTTTATGATTCTTCTTTGAATGTAGGAGGAAGGATTTCTGGCTTCCTCTATCACTGGAAAAGAGAAAACTAGAGTGGAGTGGGGATTTCTTCAGGAACAAACAATATAAAAAACCTTTGATAATACTTATACTCAGAAGATAGGAAAGAGAACTAGGTGGCTCAGAAGTTCAGCAAGGTGAGATTGGATTTACGAGTGGGTTTGGGGGGCAGCTAGGTGGCGCAGTGGATGAGCACCAGCCCTGAAGTCAGGAGGACCTGAGTTCAAATCTGGTCTCAGACACTTAACATTCCCTAGCTGTGTGACCCTGGGCAAGTCACTTAACCCCAATGCCTCAGCGGAAAAAAAAAAAAGAGTGGGCTTGAACTGGGGGATCAGTTTGAAGATCTCTTAGGCTCCCCCAGGTGTTGGGAGAGAAGGCAGAGACAGTTTAAAATTCTGTGAGAGAAATTAGGATATATTGAGAAAAAGGCATTGAAATGGGAATCAGAGGACCTCGATTTGAATCCTGCCTCTGCTCCTTATTATCTGTGTAATCTTGGACAGGGCATTTAACCTACTGGGACTTTAGTGTTCTTCTCTGTAAAATGAAGGCATTGGACCATATTCTTAGCTAGGTCCTTTCTAGCTCCAGGTGCTATTAAGCTTATGACAGTTTTTCAAGGTTCATAGGGTCATCACTGTAGAATCCCCATCCTAGATGTGGATTGCCACCTCCTACTCCCCAGCATCTTATTAGATATCTTCATGATTTGTATGGCTAAAAACAAAGAAAAAAAATTACTCAGTTGCTGATGTTCTGGTATGGCGGATCATTCTCTACTCAGCCATACTGGGCTTCAGATGACAGATTTAACTGGTATTTTGCTTATCTAATCATCAGTTAGTAGTCAATAAGCATTTATTAAATACTAGGTGCCAGGCACTATACTGAATGTTTTCTACCTGGAAGAATACAGCAGAGCTTAGATTCTACTAACATAACTTATGGAAAGCAGAGTCATATTCATGTGGCAGTGAGGCAGTATTAGTGTCTTTCTTTCTAACCCCTTACAAAGACCCAATAGCATTTTTGTCACCCAACTTATTCACCTGAATAGGGAAATTATCACTGTCTTTCCATCCCCCAAGCTTTAATTTGTGCTTTTTATCACTAAGACAAACTAGTAACGATTTGCCGAGTAAGATGCAATTACGGTGGATTCTGAGGTCAATATTCAATCAGTGGTTCCATTTTGGACATTGCTTTGATCAGCCAGTCAAAAATTTCCTTTCATTTAGGTGTTTTGTAAATAGTCAACAGCAACTAATTGGCTGAAAAACAGCTAAAGGAAAATAAAGAGATGTATTTGGGCTTTTAAAAAATATGATGTCATTGTTAAGTTGTTAGCTATTTAGAAGACTCGAAAATTTAAAGCATTAGGTAAGGCCTTAGAAAATCTTCCATTTGTTCAGTTTTGACAAGGTCATTTTCTGCCCCAAAATACTCTGGTGGCTCCACCTTACCTCTAGGATCAAATACAAATTTCTTCTTTTGAAATTTAAAGCCCTTTCTTCAGTTGTATATAGAAATTGAATACAAAGTGGGGGAAGGGAACTATGTAATGGAGTGATCAGTAAAGTCATAAATGGTGCATAGTTATTTAAACTGAACACTGAAGGAAGCAAGGAATAGTAAGAGGTAGAAGGGAGGAGAAGGTGCATTTGTATTTCCTAGGCAAACCTGAAGGAATGCTTGAAGCTTTCAAAATAGAGACCTACCAGAATAAATAAAAACTACATCATATGGAAAGATATTTATCACCTTCATCATCCAGTCTGCAATTGAGCAGATAAGTGGCATAATGGATGGAGTGTTGTTCTTAGAAGCAAGAAGACCTGTGTTCAAATTTTGCCTCAGACACTTAATAGCTGTGTGAACCTGGCCAAGTCACTTATTTTCTCTCTAAGCTTCATTTTTCTCTATCTGTAAAATGAGATTAATATAAAATGAGATAAAAATATATAAAGTACTTTGTAAATCTTAAACTGTCATATGTATATGCTAGGTGTTATTTTTACTGAGGTTATTCTGGAATACTTTCAGTGAGCTCCAGAAGATGAGGTTCTTTATTTATTTCTGTATTTTATTCTTCAATTTATTCAATTACAAATAACCATCATTCTATTTATCTAGGCAAAAGTCGGTAGAACATTACATATATAACAATAATAGTATTAAGCACTTTAAATTTTGCAAAGCATTTTATATATTATTATGAGAATTATCTTAAAATGATATGCTATGATAGAGTAAAATATGATATAATAATTATATATTACTATAAAAATAATCACCAAATTAATTTTATCAGGACTGTTCCTATTTGAAGTATATTGAAAAAGAGGACATGAATGAAATAAATAATAGTGGTGCTAATAATAATAATAATACATTGGTTTAGAGCTTTAAAGTTTGCAAAGCACTTTGCCTACTTGGTCTCATATTTGACTCTCACAAAAATCATTTGAGGACAACACCATTACTATACCCATTTTATAGAAGACAATTATTTCTAATACATCCTTCACATAGCTATCATCAAATTTATATGTCTATGGTGTGGGATCAAGTCCCTTTACTATCTCATTTATTTTCCTTTATATGTGATTCAGATAATCAATGTCTTTCCTAAAATGTGTCATCTAGAACTAAACAAATCTTCCATTTGTTCAGTTTTGGCAAGGTCATTTTCTGCCCCAAAATACTCTGGTGGCTCCACCTTGCCTCTAGGATCAAATACAAATTTCTTCTTTTGAAATTTAAAGCCCTTTCTTCAATTGTATATAGAAATTGAATACAAAATGGGGGAAGGGAACTATGTAATAGTGATCAGTAAAGTCATAAATGGGGCATAGTTATTTAAGCTGAACATTGAAGGAAGCAAGGAATAGTAAGAGGTAGGGGGGAGGAGTAGGTGCATTTCAGGCTTAGGAGACAGTCAATACAAATTTATGTATTGGAGAAGGGAAATGGGAGATGAAATGTCATGTGTGAAGAATTAAAAATAAGGCCATTTTGGCTAGACTGAATCACTGTGTAAGTGATTCAGATAATCAATGTCTTTCCTAAAATGTGACATTTAGAACTAAATTAATCTTCCATTTGTGTTTATCACCTCCACTTCCTAGTCACATTAACTTTTTTGGTAACCATATCAAGATGTTGAATTTGTAATTCCCTAAAAGCTCTAGATTCTTGTTGACCTTATTCAACGATTGTTGAACTACACTTCCTCAGGCCTGCATTTCATTAAATCACAGATTCAAAGAATTGGAAAATATCACCCAGATGTTGTAGTCTAGGCTTAACTTCATTGAAAATCTCCCCAACAAGGAGTTTTCCATACATTGTTTGAAGACCTCTTTTGAGAGGAAATTAAGAAACTCCTGAGATAGCCCATTGTACTTTTAAGCAACTTAAATATCAATTTTTTGTTGTTGTTACATGAAAACAAAATCTATCACTGCCCAGCCTCTCTCTATTATTCCCAGTTCTGCAGCCACACAAAACTAATCTAATCGCTCTCTATCAGGGCAATCCATCAATTACTTGAAGACAGATATCATATCACTTTTAAATTTTCTCTTCTCCAGATTAAGCATTCCTAGTACCGTCAACCAGTCCTCCTCCATAATGGTCTCTAGTTTCATAGTTCTAATCACCTTCCTTAGCAGAGTGTCTAGTTTATTGATAGCCTTCCTAAAATTCAATACCCAGAATTGAATACACCTTGAATGTTCTTTAGTCATTTTGCTCACGCCTGGCTCTTCATAATCCCATTGGGTTTTTTTTGTTTGTTTGTTTATTTTTTGGTTTGTTTTTTTTGTCAAAGATACTAGAGTAATGTGTCATTCCTTTTTCCACCTATTTTTACATATGAGGAAATTGAGACCCAGGATGATACAGCTAGTAAGTGTCTGATGCTGGATTTGAACTCAGGTCTTCCTGACTCCAGACCCAAAGTTTGATCTACTATACCACCTTGATGCACTGGCATCTTGAATACAAAATAATGGATCCTTTCTAAGGGCCTTTCCATCTTCAAATGAGGCCATGAACTTAAATAGATGAAGCTATGTTCATTTATATTTTTCAAATAAAACTTAATTGGCTTGAGGACATAAACAACATAGGTTCCAAGAAGGCTATGTATTTTATTTTAAGGAATACTAATTTTTTTTTTCAGCGCCATTCTACCCTCCCCTTTTTGCAATCTTCTTCCACCACTATGATAACTATAGAGATTGCTTTTACCCTGAAAATTCCCTTCTCCTAATATGATCTGGAAAAGATAGAGACTAACACTGTCTCTTTTTTATATAAACTCTGCCAAGGTTAGAGTTTAGGATGGATGGTCTAACAGATACATCTTTAGAAATGCTGAGTAAAATTTTCCAGGTCAAATCTTACTTTGTAATCCAGGTTTTTAGCTCACCGGTGAGAGTTCTGTTTTGTTTTGTTTTTCCTTCTTTCTCATCTTGGACTTCTAAGCTTTTGCAATCTACACACTTTTGGTTTAAAAAAAAACAAAAAACAAACAAAAAAACCACTTCTCATCTGTCAAACCTTCCTACTATTTTATTTTTACTGTTGTTTCACTTTGGGTAGCAAATAATTCCTATTTAGATCTACTTTCAGTGTTAACAATCTGTTTCATTTTTTGCCCTGTTTATAGAAAAATAACACATTCTTTGGATAGGCATTTCAGTGTCTCTCTAGGTAACTTTCATGTTTTAAAAATATGTTTTTATTAACATTTTCTGTTTCTTGCATTACCATAGTGTTCCATGTATCCCTTGCAGAGAGCTATCCCACTGACAAATAGTATTTTTTATTTATTTTTTACTGAGGTAATTGGGGTTAAGTGACTGGTCCAGAGTCATACAGCTAGGAAATATTTAGTGTCTGAGGCCAGATTTGAATTCAGATCCTTCTGACTTCAGGGCCAGTGCTCTATCCACCATGCCATCTAGCTGCCCCAACAAATAATATTTTTTAAAGAGGAAAAAAAAAAGTTTAGTAGAACTGATCAATACATCAAAAAAAAAAAGTCTTCTAACCTGAACAATGTGTAGCACCTATGGCTTTTTCACAAAAGGAATAGGTTGGGAGTATTTTCTCTTATCTTTTTATTTGTTTTTTTGATCATAATAATTTTTTAACTTTCATTTTCGTTCTTTTTGGCATATCACTATTTTTTCCATTTCTATTGTATGTTTCTGTATGTATTATTTTCTTGTCTCTGTTTACTTCATTCTGCATTCATCACACACATCATTTCTTCCCTTCCTCCCCTTTTTTAGGTTATACATGTACATTCATTTTTTTACATATTTCCATATGAGTCATTTTGGGAGAGAGAAAAATTAGAACAAAAGGGAAAAACCACAACCACAACCACAACCACAACAACAAAAACAGAAGGAAAAAAAAAGGTAAAAATGGTATGTGTTGGGACAGCTAGCTGGTGCAGTGGATAGAGTACCAGCCCTGAAGTGAGTTCAAATCTGGTCTCAGACACTTCCTAGCCATGTGGCCCTGGGCAAGTCACTTAATCCTAATTGCCTCAGCAAAAAAAGCAAAAAAAAAGGTATGTGTTGATCCACATTCAGTCTCCACATGTCTCTTTCTGGATGCAGATAGTGTTTTCCATCTAACGTTTATTTAAATTTTTCCCCCTATCAATTATTTCTTTAGGATTTAAGCCCAGGAATAGAATCTCTAGGTCAAAGGGTAGGAACATTTTAGTCACTATTTGGTAGCTTTATTTTTATTTTCATTTTATTTATTTATTTATTCATTTTATTAAAGCTTTTTATTTGCAAAACATATGTATGGGTAGGTAGTTTTATTTTTAATGAAAAAGCATAATCATATCTAAAGAACAGGTTGGCATCTTTTTTTTTTTTTGAAGCATTCAAGATTAAGGGACTTGTCCAAGGTAACAAAGACAGTAAGTATTTAAGGTCAGATTTGGACTCAAATCCTCCTGATTCTAGGGCTGATTCTCTATTCACCATACCATCTGGCTACCCCAGTTACATCTTCAAAGGCTTATGTTTATAGTGTAAGCAAGTGGGTCATCTGGAAGAAAAAAGAAAAAAAATGGTGATCATTCATGTCTGTGGAATCATATTTATTCACATGTCAAATAGCTTATTTGTGAACAGTTCTATGACAAAAAGCTAATTTTAACGAGGTTAATATACTAGTGAAGAGACCATCTCACCTAATTGAAACTGGCACTTGGTCTGCAACTTAGAGAGTTACTTTCTTGAATTTATTAAATTGAATGTTTGTAAACTGGATCACAAATGGCTTTCTGATTTTTTTCCTCTTTTCCCTATCCTCAATAATCTACATTTACCAGTTTTTTTAATCATTATGCAGACAATGCTTTAGAGTCACAACATTAGATGGGGGAGGGGGCAGAAAAGAGGATGTGGGTGGGCCCAGTTTCTTAAATGGTAGAAATCAGATTCTCTTATGCCATACAAGCCTCCCAACCAACTACGTGCTATACTGAGCAAAAACTGCTATTTTCACAGGAACTTCTACTTGGATCCAGTACAAATGTGGAATTTACATATTTCTTTGTCAGTTTGTTCTAGTTTGGGATGTGCCTGCTAACAATTAATTTTAATTGCAAAGAAATGGAAATTGCTAAATGTTCCTTTGGCACCGGAGTTGGGCTTTCTTTGTCAAAAAATGCCTCAGACCATTATTCTCATCCCCCTCATTTTCATTTTTTATTTTTCATGACAAAGCAAAATTATTGTCTCTTTCTCTCTCTCTTTTTCTTTTGGCAGTTGCAGCTTTGAGAGGTGGAGAAAGCCTTAAAAGTACTGATTAGTTGTTAGTTGGGGCCTGGCTAATGCCGACAGGAGAGATTTTGCTCTCTCCTCAGGTGAGTTTACTAATACAAGTGCTTAACTTCTTGTGAAGGAAGCAGGGAGAGATGAAACACTGGCTGTTAATTTTCTTCCCTTAGAAAATGGGATGAGGGAGATGGATCACTGGCTATTTACCTAGCACAGAGTATACAATCTCCATTCATCTATCTTCTATTCAGACTCCCTTCAGAAATACATTATTTGGTGAGCCCCACTATTCCAGTGGCTAGTATTATTGTTGACAGCTCTGCAAGTGGCTTTAACAGCTTGTCACCACACTAATCAATGTAACTCCTTCCAGCCTTTTAAAAAGGAATCTATTTGATCAATATCACCAAGTAAGCTCAGCCCTAGCAAACAGATCAAATAAGAGTCTCTCTGATCAATAAGTGTTATACAGAAGATAATTTATCAGGGATATTTCAATGAAAGCATCATAAATGTTTCCTGTTGACAATCCTTTCTCTGGTAGCTACTGTAATGGATTAAAAATAGAATTGAGTCAGTATATAAACTATTAGCCTCTCTCTCATCTCTGATCTCAGAGAGTATTTAGATGGTTGGCCTCAAAGTATTAATTCTGGCTTTAGAGAAATTATAAAATTAATAACTACTATAATAACAATAACAATTAGCATTTATATAGTACTTTCAGGTTTGCAAAACACTTTACAAATATGATTTCATTTAAGGTTTTATGGGCAAATTTGCCTCTCAAACTAGACTAAGTTCACTGAAGCTTGGGGCTTGTCATATTTGATTATAGGAACCTTGAATCCTAGAGCTAGAAGGAACCTTAGGGGTCACTTTATGAATATGGATACTGACAACCAGTAAGGAAAACTGACTACCAAGATCATACAGCAAATTAGCAGCAGAACCAAGACTAGAGAATCTATTTCTAGGATGCTTCTCTGTCTCCCCTGGAAGGTTTAATATAGGAATATATATATATTATACTTGCTTAGGAAGTAGTCATTGATTTAAGCATCATCCCCTAATATTAGGGGGGAAAAATCCTAATCCTATTACTTTTATATCATGACTAATCATTCAGTTGAAAAAAAATAAAAAAAAAACATTTGTTGAGCATCAAATATATATATATGACATTGAGTGAAATTCTAGAGTTACAAAGATAGAAAATAACATAACTCCTGGCATCATTATAGTAACATAAAGCACATAATCCCTGACATCAAGGTGCTTATGTAAGAGTGATATGAATTTATGTAAATAAATTTGATGAAAAGGAAAAATGGATTTAGAAAGAAGAGAGTTAGACAAATTACTTAGAGAAAAATCAAAGGAGAGAAATCAGTTTTACTGGAAATAAGGTGTGTTTGTGTGTGTGTGTGTGTGTGTGAGAGAGAGAGAGAGAGACAGAGAAAGAGAAACAGAGAGACAGAGACAGAGAGAGACAGAGACAAAGACAGAGAGAGAGAGAGAGACAGAGACAGAGACAGAGACAGAGAATGAGCATTTCATGGAAAAGGCAGCATTTATATTGAGTATTGAAGGAAGGGAAGAACTTTGAAAGTTGAAGATAAAAAGTGGGGAAGATTATAATTTATTCTAAGCATAAAGGACAGCCTGATTTTCATTCTTTTTATTCTTCTCTAGTCTCTTTAGGAATGTTAAAATTAAAAAAAAAAGTTGTAAAAGGATTCTATAAGAAAAAAAAGAATAGACTTACAAATGATTATTTTTTGGAATTAATTCAAGAGGTATAGTAGATGGTTGGTGACATGAGTCTGTGTTTTTTCATTGAACTAATATAACTCAATGGCCACAAATTATTAGCTGCTTACAGCATGGCTAGGTACTATACATTGTGCTAGACAATGGAAGAAATGAAAAGGTTAAATAAATATATCCCCAACCTCATGAAAATTTCAATCTAGTAAGTGCATAATAATTTGAATGCAAATAGTGCAAACAGAGAGCTATGCCAGGTCTATATAAGAAAATAATATTTCTAGCTGTGAATTCAGGGACAATTTCAGGGAGCAGGTGGTATTTGAACTGAGTCTTTAAAGATGGGTATGATTTCAATGCGATGGAAGAGAATTTTAGCCATAAAGAAGTTGTACGTAACATTTTCATACTCTCTATTGACATTTGCTTGCATTGTGTTGCCTTTCTCTGATTTTCTTTTTTTTTCTTGTAGATAGGATTTTTCTTGCATAACTTCTCAAGCATTTCAACATTATTAACATGTAGTGGACTTCCTGCCATCTAGGGGAGGGGAGGGGACTGGGGGTAAAATGTGTAATGGAAAGCTTTGTAAAGATCAATGCTGGAGAACTACCCATACATATGTTATACAAATAAAAAGCTGTATTTAAAAAATAAATAAATAAATAAAAGAAGTTGTAAATAGGAGAACAGAAGTTAGAAAACATGAAAGCATTCTCAGAAAGATAAGAATGATGGAGTATAAACTATATTGTGGGGAAATAAGTCTAGAAAGATGTGATGGTGACTGATGATGGAGGACATTCTATTACTAGGGTATGACAACTGGTCTTTATTCACTAGACTTGAGAAACTACTTGAAAAAATTTTAGGGTAGAAGAGTAGCTTGACTAGATCTATATATAAGAATTTATAGGATTGGGGGTGGAGCTAAGATGGCGGAGTGAGCAACTCTCTGTGTCCTCCTCTGACGTTCTCTCAAGTCAACAGTAAAATAAGCCTCTGAACTGATCTTTAAGTCAACAAACCTAGAAATATTTGGACTAAGAAACTCTGCTTGCTGAAGTTACCTTTGAAGAACTTCATAAAGGTCTGTTTCAGTTGGGCAGAGGGGGCGAGCATTGGGAGTGAGCAGTTTGCCCTGTGTCAGGGAAAGATAGGAAACTGGGCGGGGCTCAGCGTGGCAGAAACTCAAAACAGCTGGTGAGAGTTTCTGAGGCAGTCGGGATACTCTGCCCTGAATTTGGGGCAGGTGCTCTGGCAGATCTGCCTTTTGTAAAAGGCAGTTTGTAACCCATTGCAAATGCATGGTCCTAGCCCACCCAACCGGCACCTCAAGTTAATTACTGGAATTGCCCCAGGGCCAACTACCGCAGCTAGCCGCTGCTTCTCTGCTTTGCACAGACCCCAAGCTTTTAAAATAAATAAATAAAGAGTAAGAAGCAGAAGAGAGCTCTTACCATAAACAGCTTTTATGGAGAGAAAGAAAGGCAGACCCCAGATCCTGAGGTTCCTGTAGACAAAGCAAATCCAGAGGAAGTCATCAAGGGAGATATAACCTGATCCCCTTTTCAAAAAGCCGTTCTGGAAGATTGCATAAAGAATCTCAAAAAAGAGCTGAATGATAAATGGGAAAATAAACTGAGTTCAGTGCAAGAAGGATTTAATGCCCTACAAGAAGGATATAATACCCTGCAAAAGAGATATGAAAAAGACACCAATTTATTGAAAACAAAAATTGGTGAATTGGAAATAGACAATAATGCACTGAAAAAATGAAATTAGTGAAGTGAAAAAAGAGTGCAATGAACAAATTACCCAGTTACAAAAGGAGCTAAAAAAGGTAACTGAAGAAAATAACACTTTAAAAATAAGAATTGAACAAATGCAAGTGAATGACTCAATAAGACTTCAAGAATCAGTCAAACAAAAACAAAAAAATGAAAAATTAGAAGAAAATATGAAACATCTCCTAGGAAAAACAACTGACATGGAAAATAGATCTAGGAGAGACAATCTAAAGATTATTGGACTTCCTGAAAGCCATGATGAAAAAAAGAATCTAAATACTATCTTCCAGGAAATCCTGAAAGAAAACTTCCCTGAGGTTGTATAATCAGAAGGCAAAATAACCATTGAAAGAATTCACCAATCACCTCCTGAAAGAGACCCCAAAATTAAAACCCCAAGAAATATCATGGCTAAATGTCAGGACTATCGCACCAAGGAAAAGATTCTGCTAGCAGCTAGAAAGAAACAATTCAAATACCAAGGATCAATAATTAGAATCACACACGAACTGTCTCAGCCTCTACATTGAAAGATCAAAGGGCCTGGAACTGGATATTCTGAAAGGCAAAGTAACTTGGATTACAGCCAAGAATAACCTATCCTGCTAGAGTGACCATTATCCTCCAGGGAAGAAGATGGTCATTTAATGATATAGGTGAATTTCACCTATTTCTAATGAAAAGACCAGATCTGAACAAAAAAAATTGACCTCCAAATACAGAACTCAAGAGAAGCATAAAAAAAAGGTAAAACGTAAAGGACTCTTGAGAACTTTATTTCTACTATGGGGATACTTAAAGATTGGGGGTATAATTAGATATTACTTTGATAATATGAAAAAGAAAACTAGAGGGGGAAAGGTTATCATACTGGGGGAACAAGGGAAAAGGTGGTAAAATAAGATTTTTAAAAAAGCAGGTAAAAATAAGGTAAAATTTAATGAAGAGGCAAAGAAAACCTAATATAATTGAGAAAAAGAAGGGAGATGAGCATTGTGTAAATCTTACTCTTAGATTGGGCTCTAAAAGTGTTTATCAGACACTTTTGATTTCACAGAGAAACTTATCCTTCACTATAGGGAAGTGAGAGGAAAAGGAGGAAAAGAAAGGGATAAACCAATAGGAGGGAAAATAGAAGAATCAGGGGAAAGGAGTAAA